>CM029130.1:3655000-3770000 GCA_016859345.1 Istiophorus platypterus
TCTTTTTTTTCCCCCTACGTGTTCTAGACATGGTCTCAGGTGATTCGTTGTGTAAACCAGTCAGAGTGAGAAGAATGAGGCTGTGAGTGTTATCATATGACCACAACACACACATACACATGCACGCACACACACACACACACACACACACACACACGCTTAGTGTAAAGCTGCAGACACAATGAATGTGGCTGACACCAGAGACCCTGTAAAGCTGTGTGTGTTTTGTCTCCAGTTTTTAGTTATTTTTATCGAATAAAATGTGAATTTAAAAACGGAGGAGATCTGTTCAAAGCCGTTTTGAGTCAACTATCACATTTTGCTCCTACACTTGATATTCTCTTGTTTTCCTGTTTCCTCGTGTTAAGCTCAGTTTATAGTAAACAGGTTCGTCTTCTGGCGAGGAGGCGGAAAAAGTATCAGCTAAGAGGAAGAGAGAATGAATTGGAAAGAAAAAGCAAAAAGAGCTGCTGAGTACGGGAACGGTTGGCCAGCATCTCTCTCAGTAATTGAAACGATACCCTCCCTGTCAAGTCGGGCTGGAAACACACACACACACACACACACACTGGAGACTCACCGGAGGTCCTCCACAGCAGACTGACTTCCAGACGTCCAGAGCGTCTCATCACTTTTGGGAAGCGATAGAAAAATCCAGACATTCTCCTCAAAGTTTTACCAAAGCTTTTGGAAAAGCCCATTGCTCACACACAGACAAACACACACACACGCACACATGCACACACACATATATATATACGCACACACATATACACATGCACACACACTCTACTTAGAGTTGTTTTTGTTTTCCTGCGGAATCCAGATTTAAATCCAACGATAACTTAATCCACAGACTTGACCAGATCCTCCCTCGCTGACGTCCATGATGTTCCTCTCTGTGTCTGCTCAGGTCTACGCTGGCCCCACCCCTCACCCACACTGACCCCCACTTCGGTTGGCACACACAAGCGTGAATGTGTGTGTGTGAAAGAGAGAGAGAGAGAGAGAGACAGTGTGTGTGTGTCATTAGGTGGCAGAGGCTGAGTGTGTCTTGCAGAGCCAAACTGTCACAGCGACTGAACAAACAAGGGGACGACAGCTGACACGCACACACGCGCATGCATGCACAAACACACATACACACACACACACACACACACACACACACACACACACACACACACACACACACACACACACACACACTGGTCTTATTATAGTTGTGAGGACTCACTGATGTAATGCTTCCCCGAACCCCTTATCCTAATCTCAACCGTCACATCTGGATGCCTCAACCCGAAAAAACGTCAACCTAAACCCAAAGGCAAGTCTTAACTCCCCCCACAGTGATGGTTCGGAACAAAAATGTATCCACACAACACACCCAGAGGGGATGTGGAGCCAGACGTTACTGTGGTTTTAGACAATCACCCTCAGTATTTCTCACACTGGTTCAAAATGAGCCTCCCTCTTCCGAAATGGTCCAGTGTCCTCCCGCTGCGTTCATTCCATTGGAGCCTCGGTCAATGGGAGAGGAACTTCCGCCGTGGAACGTCACAGGAACATGCAACTCGGATGGATAACCTGGAGCTCCAAGTTCCTATGTCTGAAAAAGGAGCAGGGTCTGGATCCATGGAGGACAAACACAAAACAATCTGTCCGTCTTTTCCTGAACCTCTTCTCTCATCTTCTGTCACAGATGTACTGTATGATGGGAGTGTTACAGTTGATAGCGGCGGGAAGGATTCAGACGAGTGTATCTAATGGAAATCATGACGCAAAGGTTGAGAAATGAAAATGGATAATTTTTGAATAGATGGAAGGTTTTACCTTTTGTATTCAGTTTTAAATTACGACGTGTGCGTTTATACAGTATGTCGTACATGTAAGTACAAAAGGTACGAACATGCCAACTTTTTTTTGTGTGTGTGTTTCTACATGGAGATGGTTCATTTATTCATTATCTATTTATATAATTACTTATTCGCTTTTTTTTTTCCATCTGAAATTTTTATTTCTCCTGTCTTGTACGTTTACTTCTTAAATGTTGAATGGAGAAACCTGTGTGACGAGGAAAATAAGAAATAAACAAGATCATGCAGCCCTGCAAATGATAAACTAATAACCCTTTTTTTTATCAACCACAAATGATACTACAGCAGACCATTATCTATTTACCCATCTAACACTGGTCTGCAACTGGTATCACTGGTCTACAATGTGAAACCCATTGATTTTGATTTCCCCTTTTTAAGAGAAAATGGGACCTCATCAAATCATGATGATGAGTTTCCTGCTCTGTTTCTTTGACTCTGTTCCTGTTCTGTTGTATCAAAAGTGACAGAGAATAGTTTGAAATCCAGCTTTTGTCCCGGGATGCTGCCGGAGAGACACTGGAGGTACTTTAATGCAACACTAAACCCTCTCAGACAAAGAACTCCTGCTCTCTGTGGCAGGTTTCTATTACTTCACCTCTGAGAGAAGGAGATCAAAGGACGAGAGACCCACAGTAAGACTGAAGGAGAGAGAGGGAGTGAGACAGAGAGAGAGAGAGAGTCTGTCTTTTCAGGAACTGTCCTTATCGAGCCCCATCTGACCCACTTCGAGACACAAGTGGAAACACGCTGGACCAGGCACAACTGGACTGATACTATACACCCGTGCAGTATACGGGCACACATGCACACACACACACACAACACACATGCAGACACACAGCACACATGCACAAATGCAGCAAAAACCCTGAATCAGTCGAGCTCTGGTGCTCTTGCTTTTCACCGTGGAGGCCAGAATCTACTGAACACAACTGCTGCTCCTCCTCATAAGTAACTGTTTTCCGTATGTTAATAAGTGAGCTAGTGCACGAAATCAACAACCTAAAATTACTCCTTGTTCTTATTGAGGGGCGGTCGCCCGTGTTTTTGACCTTCAGATCGAGTAATGGGCCTTTAACAGGCTTCCTGAGTGGCAGCCGACGGCGGAAAAGCCTCTCGACTTAGCAGAAATATCAGCCCACATGGGGGCATACACTTAATACACACACATAAACACACATGCACACACGCACTCACACACTATCAGCACTGCTGATAATGCTGGCGGGAAACAAAGAGCTCATTGTCTGTAAAGATGATGAGGTTAAAAGGCTAAATGGACTACGGCAGTGTAAGAAGACACTTTGTCTTTGTGTGTCGGCCATGTTTTCTTTGGTACATATAAGCACTGGGTTTAAAGATTAAAGCAGACGAAACCGACGTAGATATCAAAATATGAGCGGGTCAGGTGAGTCTGTTAGATATTTATTGTAGAGCTGATTTCTGACTCTGCTGATCAGCATCTGCTGCGGCCACAAGATAGCAAACCAAATTTTTCCCCAAATGTTTCTTGTTTTATTTTCACACTAGAAGCGATGAAATATATATCTTTGACGCACTAAAAGGCAGAATGGCAGTATCAAAAATCGCAAAGTCAGCAAACTGTCTCTGTAACATCAAGGTAAAAGCGGCAATAAGCGAGCCCTGTGCATGACTGAGGTTTCAGTTTGTTGGGTTTTTTTTTTTACCAGAATTAACAATTGAAATCACATTTAAAGCTACATGACAGAATAAATAAGTAAACAAAGGGGGGGGGCAAGAAAATGGGAAAAAATTTTCACATGAAAATTTTCACTTGAATATTCAAAACCTTCTGAGCGTCCGTTTCATTGCAACACTAATACGAGCAGTGCGGAAGCCATGTTGGGAACAATCCGTATAAAGACGAAGAGCCTGTCACTGTATTTCCTACTTGTATTGTTTGCCGGACAGAAGCAGATGAAGAGGGAGGTCAAGAGTTAGTACCCGCGGAGAGACTGAGACTAGTTTCCTTTTAAGACCTGAACCGGTCCGTCTACATGCCGACTGCATTCCAGCCCCTGAGCCGCATTTTGGAGCCCTACCTATATATGTCATCGGGAGCATTGAGACGTGATCTACGATCAACATCAGGGAGTATGAGCTACAAATATTGATGCCACTTTGATGGAAACCTGTCCACTCAAATGATTTAAGAGTGTCCTTGAAAGTCCATGAAGTCAGTCAGTTCAGATCAGAGCCCATTACTATGAAGCCAAAAATCTTCAAATATATTTTCATAACACTACTGAATTGTGATTATTTTCAGTGTCAATTTACCTTTCGAGCATTTTTTAACAAAAAAAAGTCAGAAAATACCAACAAATGATGATCACAATTTCACCAGAGCCCAGGACCACATCTTCAAATATCTAAACAATCTCCCAAAACCTGAGGACATTAAAGTTACAATGATATGGACTTAAAAATGAAAGCAAACCCTCACATTTTTTCTTAATAAATGACTTTAGCATCAATATTGCTGACATGTACTGGTCAAATACAATTTAATTAGCTTTAAGACCAAAGTGAAAATTTATAACTGTGGATTTTCACTGGCTAAGACCAATAAACATTAAATGGAGAACTGAGCCTTAAGGGTTTCGATGATGCATAAATGGAATTACTTGGCTTGGAAAAAGTTGTCCAAAAGCCAAAGACGTTCAATTTATAATCATATAAATCTGCTCACATTTTTGGATGGTGGCATTTTCACTTAGCAAATGCCTTGAACAATTAATCGATTATCAAAATAGAGGGATGAATTTTCTGTTGATGGACATATCGATTAATTCACTAATCCTTTCAGTGTTACGATACATCTAAGATCAAAAGGTGAGTGAGTAAATAAAAGGTAAAACATGTTTTAGGTCAGTTTCCTCTCTGATCTGGTTTCAGGTACAGTGTGTAATTCGGGTGGAGAGTAGTGAACTCCTTTTAATTTTCATGTAATTTATATGGCGTTTTCCCCTGAATCCATCAGAAATCAGTAACGTTCCTCTAATCACAGACCGTTATCTCTTCACGTCACAAAAGCCTCCTAAATTCCCAGAATATACCAGGATGTTACCACTATGTCCTCTGGAGTCAATATTCAACCTGTGGTCTACTGAAAAACAGTGATACATCTCTTGAATACGATGTTTATGATGGCAATTGTTTGGCAATTTATTGTAAAAAAGGATCAATATTAGGGTGGTTGTCTGTGGAGAAGGTCTTAAGAGGAAAATCCTTCAGTAAACAGAATTTTCGTCAGATATCTGGTGGGAAAAAGGTCCCGTTTAAAGCCACTGAATGTTAAATATCCATTCAAACTGAACCTACACAACACTCACATTTGTTTCTGATCATAAATAAAACCAGTGGAGATAGTTCCTAGTCCCCTGACCTGCAAAATGAATCTAAAGACTTATGCAGCATCCCATCATTCCTCTATGGGGGCTTCATTGGCTTGAGAGTACCCCAGTCACACACTCATCCATCCACCATCAGCACACTCACCTGTACAGGTGAGACCATGACGGAAGATGTACTTGCAGCACGCATCACACCAGGTGTCCTCCCCTCCGGCCACGAAGGTGTGTCCCTCCCCGTACTCCTCTCTCACCCTGGGGTCCTTCTTCCCGGAGGAGAAGATGGTCCTCACGTCGGGGGGTCTGAACCCCTTCTTCCTGCTCCGAGGCGGGCCCCCTCCACGACCCTCCATCCCTCCCCCGGCGGCGTCTCCCTCGCCGTTTCCCCTCTCGGGGCTCGGCAGACCGTCCGGCGGTTTCACCTCCCGGTGCCCTCTGTGGCTCCACGCCGCCTCCAGGCTCTCCAGGCTGGCCGGCTGAGGAGACGGATGCCGCCGGACGGCTCGCACCACCACCGCGCCCTTGTTGGCCTTGGAGATCCGCATCTTGGCGCCGTGCGACGGCCACGTAGCCTCCGGCGCCTCGCCGAGCGTACCGGGGGATCTGTTGATGTGGACGGCGCGCACGGGTAACGGAGGGTCGTCCGTGACCGCGGAGCGCGTCGGGACGTATTTGCGACCCTGGTGCGCGACGTTAAACATTGCGCACGAGTCGCCGGAGGCGCGCGGAGCGGTGCCGGGCGGACAGGTGAGACGACATTGTTGTGAGTGATGACACGGACCGACGAGCCGTGTCCTCCGGGCCCGGGCGAGCCTGTGCGCTGTCGGCGGAGCAGGTGGAGGCAGTCGGAGGAGAAGGGGGCGGTCTGGAGCTCATTTCGCGTGTTACCCCGGCGCGCGTTCCAAACTCCCTTTGCAAAAACGCGGGTTTAAAGTTTCTTTGGCTGTCGGTGGCGGTGTCCACCGCCCAGTCTCGACGTTAACGGCTACTTTAATTCTCTGGATTTTATTTTTTAATACGTCTCGGATCAAATCTGAAACAAACGCGTCCCTCACTAAAACATGAACTTTTTACCTGCGTCGCCTGCTGCTTCCCCTGCCGAAGGACTCTCGCAATAACTTGAAACAAATCGTAGGTGTTGTCTTGTTTCGTTGTTGATTTGAGCAAATTCAACAATTTGTCACGAAGGTAAAAATAAAGAGGGAAAAAAAAGATTTAAAAAAAAATGCACGTTGCAGTTCCTGCTTTGACCACAAGATGGCGATGTCTTCATGTGAATAGGTTCCTTCAGAAAGATCAGGTCTCAGAAGTTGATGGAGAAAACGCACCTTTGCGTTATAAATGAACCAACAGTCTGTAGGTTATTTTCTATGTGCATCCAACATACAGAGGAGGTTTTATTTTATTTACAGCATTTTTTTTAGTCGTGTTAATTTTGGTTGCAACACAACTGAAAATTCATACAGTTTAAACATTTTATTAAAATCTCATTTAAGCTTAAAAAAAAAAAAAAAAAAGCAAAAAACAACACCACTCACCAGCAAAAGCAACTCAATGCATCACTAAAAATCATCATGTCACAGGTACATATTTCCTGTTTATCTTTAAGAAAAAGTGCAAGTGCTTGAACAATACTTAAATTCTTAAGACTATTTTCTTTTAAAACACATTTGTCAACAAAACAAAACAAAACCTAGACACCCTCTATATCCCAGAAAAAGAAGTTATTGTTGTTAAACGGACAAATAATGTTTTAATCACATTATTAACAGTGCAGTACAAAAATAGATATACCTCTGGTTTATAGTCTTCAAAAAAAAAAAAAAAAAAATGGCACAAAGAAAATCAGGAACAGTGTAATTATTAATGCAAAGCGATTCATTTTTCTAATGCATCCTTTTGCAAAAGTTTATTGCTAGTTAGGATTTTTATGGTCATGTAAACTGAAAACAAAAATAAGTGTCCATGTAGTTCCTCACAAAGCCTTCCAGAGCATTCAGAAAACCTGAGTAGGGGGTTAAGATATGATCAAGAGGGGTTTACTTATGCACCTCGGTACCAGTAAATTAGAGGAACTGGTTTGTGCTGGCAGGTCCTGAAGGTCCGGCATGGCCGGTTTCCACGATGGGCTGCAGGGCAAGAAGTTGAACTGGAAGCCCCCACTTTCTCTTCACTGAACATCGTTGTCGTCCTCCTCCTCATCGTCACTTTTAAAGGCCGCTTCCTGCAAAAACCAAACAAGACGAAATCATTCAAGTGATTTTAAAAAGGTCACACACACACACATTAATTTAAAAAGGTGGGTGGGGGGCGTTTTACATACATATCCACCCTGCTGCTGTACCCAGGATGAGTAATTTTCACTGAGGTATCTGGCGCCGAAGCCCAGCAGTCGGCTCGAGGGCAGCGTGTCCATCGCCGACAGACGACTCGTGGCCTGTCAGGGAGACGAAAACGTGTATAATGTTTAACCGGAACCCAAACGAGTAAACAGATGTGGAGTTCTGCAAATAAACATACGGTCTGAACATGGGCTCAGTCTTATCTCTCATTACCAGACAACAGGACATTTTAAGACAATCTCTTCATTAGAGTAGGAGAGTTACCACTGTAAATTCTTGCTGTAAACCCCCGACCAATCACAGCCTGCCGTCTGCCATGATTTCAGTGTTGTTTGTATTGTCCCAAGATGATCTATGAGGTACCAGGGACCAACTTCACTGTTCCATCGAATAATTACGTATGTGAACTTTTTAAATAATGATGCTCCTGACTAGTGGATCACAGTCTAGTTAACTCAGGTTTGTTTAAATGAAATGAAACAAAACATCTTTCCTCTTTCTCATGTTTACAGTTGAAAAGTGCTATCAGTCCTTCTCTGTCCACTCCATTTAGCCACAGAACAAATCTTGCAGACGTAACCAGAGTACTCCGAGTGTAGGTACATTTCAGTTGAAAAGTTTATATTAAAAAAAAACAAAAAAAAACCAAACAAACAAAAACACCCCAACTCATAATAAATGTATAAAATTCAATATTGTTAAAGATTGAACCAGAGTCTGTGATACAACTTATAAAAAGGCAAGATCTGGTTTTCGCACTTCTAACATTTCAGCCATCTAAGAGCTGGGTGCAGTTCAGATGCTTAACACATTTTTTAAAAATAAAAATCAAGGGACACTCCAAGCAGTTAAGCAAGGTTTGGTAACAGAAGTTCTTTCGACATCTCCCATTTCCATTAGTCATCTCACACCCCCCCAAATGTAAACCATTGGCCTCATCTTTCTAACTCTACATTAAGTATTTTAAAACTGGCTTCCTCTTCAGCTGCTACAACAATAAAATGCTGTTTACATACTAAAGCATCAGTTTCAATAATATAATGGGACCAAATTCATTGTACTTTTATTTTATTATACTCCTTTTACTCCATTTGGAAGCAGGACTTTTACTTGTAATGGTAAATTTTTTTATTTTTTTTTTAAACATTACTTTTACATATGTAAGGGATATGAGTACTTCCTCCTTCACCGCTCTGTTCAATTTACTAGAAGCACTGTTAACCTTTTCCTCACCTCACAGGTCACGGCAATCTGGGCCTGGGGCGATGCCTGTGGCCCCGGGGAGTCGGGGTTGGAGCTCTTGAGGCCCATCCTCATTTGAAGGGTTGTTATTAGCTTCTTAAAGAAACTATAGTTGTAAAAAAGTTCCTTAGTTATTGAGACGTCCTTCAGTACCTGTTGGGACACAAGAAAAAAAAGGTGAAAACCTTGTGCCGATTTTATAAATACTGGCACCATTTCACACACTAAAATATGTTTTTTTTTGTTTGTTTGTTTTTTGTTGTTTTTGTTTTGTTTTTTTTTAATAAATGGGACCAATGGTAGAAATGTCACATTAAACAAAAAATATCTTGTGGCCTCAAAATCAACTTAAATGTTTCAGGTCTGGAACTTTTAGTAGCCGAGAAATGCTTGTCTTAGATGTTTATCCGCTGGTACACAGCCATAAAAGGACTATCATCTGTGAACTCTAGACCTGCAAGATACCGTAGAACATGGGTGTGTTCAACATGAAAATCAACCAGTGTGTGGAAATGGAAAGAAACATTATGATGTCATTTGAAAAAAGAACAACTTGCAAAGAACGGTTCAAAAATTTGAAGGACATTAGATGTTTACGCGGGTTTTTTGTGTCAGTGTTTCTGACCTGCTGATGCAGTCTGTCTCCGCTCTCCCTCAGCAGCAGACCAATCAGCTTCTCCACATTATCTACACAACAGATCAACCAGCATCAAGTACACAAAAAAACAAAAACAAGACACAAGACACGTAGAAGAGGTTTAGAAGAAGATAAAAATTTTCTTGCATTAGGGAATAATGTTCTGTATTTCTGCTTAATTTCTTTCCTTTTTTTTCCTGTAGGGAGGAAAGTGAAACTTACCATCAGGTGCATCTGTCTCCAAATCTGGAGGAGTGAATGGGATTTCACTGGCGATCTTTGTCAGTTGTTTGGCCACGTCTTCCATCTCTTCCTCACCTTCATCTGAAAGAAATAAAACACACGATATAAAAAATTCTGAAGGGTAAAAAAAATATTTATAAGGGTATAACCACACACACACCTTACAAAAATATCACACAGCAACAAGTCCAAGCAATGATTGTTTCCAAAACAGAGAAGACACAATCGTGAAAAAACAAAACAAACAAAAAAAAAAACAAAACAGAACCCCACAATATGTTGATCTGTTACGTTAGACTAAAATCACAAGACCCGAGTCACAGTGTTGTCAAGAAAGGAAGAACCTGTGGCTACATGTCTACGGTAGAATTTCTAAACTGGGTTTAAAGTCAGAAAACATTGAACATTGGCATTTTTATTCTCCTCATTTTATCTCTGTTTAATGGTAAACTAAGTGTTGTAAACTCAGTGGGACTTTCACTAAACATTAATTATCCAGAAACTATATTATGTATATTGCACAAAAAGTATATGATATAGAGCACTAATAATTAGGCAATTAATTGATTAGTCAACTGACAGAAAATTATTCAGCAACTACTTTGATTGAATAGTCAAGTCTCAAATGTGAGAATGTAAAATTTGTAATTTCCTGGGGTTATCAGAGGCTACCTGTCAATACCCACCATCTTTAAAACCACCACATCGGTCACTGATATAATTTTGTTCCTTGGGCCTTTGGTTCAGTTCGTCATCGTCGTCCGGCCGAGGTCTGATACAGAGCAGACTTTTCCATCCTCTCATCTTCTTCTTAATTTGCATTGTCGTCTTCTTCTTCTTTTTCTTCTTCTTATCTGTCGACTCTGTTTCCATCTCGACCGGTGTCTGAGTTGAGGATGTTCCGTTGGCGTCTCCACTACCGATCAGTGCACCTGGGCTTTCCTGCTTAGGCAACTCAGTGTCCTCTGTCGGCCGTCTCCTCTTCGCGTAGGCCATGAGGATCCTGAACTCCACTGTGTCCTGCATGCTGTCCGCATCTGAGGTAGATGTAGTGTCACCTTCTGTACCGTTCTTGAGGTCGTTTTGGTTGGAAAAGAGGTCATGGATTTCTACTTTCCCGTTTTCCATGTTGGTTTACTGTTGATATTAGAAAAACAGTTCAATAGTTCATGATTCAGTACATAAATTGCAAATTAAGTTGTCAAATGCATGTTTACAAATGCATTTTCTTTAATTGTGCTTATGTTCTGTGACAACTCTTCATTCTTTAATAAATATTTTCATGTTATTATTATTTTCTTGATCTGCGTTCTCAGTATTGTATCTATTAACAGTATTATGCCGTTTTGCGTTATTTGTCAATTTTGGTGTTATTTAGGGCCACGACTCACGATTATTTTGGTAGTTTGATAAATAAAAATGGTAGAAAATAGTGAAAAAAAAAAAAAAACCCTCTCACATCCTGCCCGATTGATCAAAAAAATATTCAAGACACAAAAGAGAGAAAAGCATAAAATCTTCACTTTGAGTAGCCATAACCAGAGACAGCTGATATTTCTTTCTTAATGAATGACTTACAAAAAAAATCTAAATCAATAATCCAAAAAAAAGTTGCTGATTAACTGATGATTTCAACAAATTTTTTTCGGCTCTAACTGATGTTTATTTTCATCTTGAACTACTAATGCTCTGCACGCACAGTAATTGTGAAATAAACGTTTTTCATACCACAGACATTATATGATCTTATCATCTCAATATTCATCTGGTAGTTGTTGGTTTTAGGTTTATTTTAAGTTGATTTTTGTTATACGTCTGCCACAGGTTCACCGCTTTTCCTTTTCCTGGCTGTGTGTACGTGGGAGAGCCCTTTCAAACGCGATTTGTTCGGACATGCGGTTTTTACGAGGAACTGAGCCTGTCAACAACCAGTTTATCCTTCAGACACACACAAAGTGCTGTGAGGAATCCAAGAAGTTTCTCTGTTACGAGACACGTTTGATGAACAAAAGGCAGATTTTAAGAGTAGTTCGTAGCCAGTTTAGCTGCCACGAAAGTTTAGAAAAGTTTCGGTATCGACTGTTGGACGGTAAAAGGTGAACATATGTACAAGCACACGACACAAACAGCTCGTTTAGTTTGCTGAACCGACTTTGAATCGGTTCAGAAACTTATCACAGCTTAGAGACACGATATATAGCGGCTGTCGTCGCCGCTAGCTAGTTTGATTCAACTTTTTATCGGCTGTAGTAACCGTGCAAACTACCAAAATAAAGAACTTTTGGCAAGTACTTATAAGTACTGTGTTAGAAGTGTTTAGAAAAAACACATAAATACGAGAGTACTTACGGTCCAACTGGTCAAAGTGACAATTAACCGTTCCCACTAACCACTCTTCCGACGTTTGTGGGTAAATGACGAACTCGGCCACAGTTGACCTTTATTTATAGTCGTCATCCACGTGACACGTAAAAACGCAATGACGCAAGGTGGGGCTAAAATAAAGTTAATCGACTGAATAAATAATAATAAAATAAACCGAAAATATATTAGTTTTTCCTCCTTTCTTTCCTCTTTCTCAACAATTTGATTTTTAAAATGATTTTTAAACCGACACAGTGACCAAATGAAAAAAACCCAGTGTATTTTTTATATATATTTTTAATGTTATTTATTCTAAAACGATAAGGTTAGTGAAACGGTGCTAGCGCTGTACACTCTGGCATGCTTTTGTCTTTATGCCTCTCAGATTTATACTATTATTATTATTATTATTATTATTACTATTGTCTTCCCATGAACAGTCACCAAATGTCACAAAAACCGCGATCTTCCGCTTTAGACAGAAATTTCCAGAATGTCTCTGTGGGGTTGAGATAGTGAAAATGAAACTGACTTTTGTCTTGAATGATGTGTCAGCTTTATATATATAAATAAATAAATGGATAAATAAAAGTTTTATGAAATAAAATAAGACAACCTGCTAAACATCTAATGATTGTACTTATGGCACAGAGTAAGAGATCAAAAAAGGGGGGCGGTAGTAAATCAGGAAATAAACTAAGTTCACGAGAAAGGTTTTTATTGACAGGTCACCAAGTGCAATATTGACAATGGGCTGGGTCCTGAAAAGGAGAATCTACAGTATGACCTTGTTTGAAATCTTTACAGGAACTGGGGAAGAGAAACAAGTCATGATAAAGTAAAAATGCACTCAAGTCAAAATGATCAGAAATAAAGTCAAAATTATGACATAAAAAGAGATAAAAAATTAGATAAATAGTCAACATTTTGATTCCCATGGTTTTTGTTTTTTTTTTTTTTGAGAATCATGACTGTTATTTTCTTCTACAGGCGTAAAACTTGCTTCTGTATAACCGTGCTAACCTGTATTGTATTCAAATAAGCAAACTGGTTAGTTGGAAAATTAACATTTAATCTTGATTCCTGAACCTTGCACCAAGGGTATTTTCTCCCACCACAGGTATGTTGTCCTCTATGGAAAGTCCCGGCCGTGATTCATGGGGGTTGCGTTTGTCTTTACGTCCACCTGAGACATCTCTCAGTCTAGTGCGTGTGTGTGTGTGTGTGTGTTTTACATTGTTTGCCGGGGGACAGTTCATATCCCTGAACATTAAGCTGAACAAAAGCTAAATGCTTAATGCTGAGAATCAAAGTGCTAATGGTTCAGGACATAGTGAAGACATGTGTCAGTGCACACTCATCCTTTTTTATATTCTGATCTCCTCGAATATCACAGCAAGTCCTGAAATATTAAGTAGGGAAGGCGTGGAAGACAGATAACACTGTCTTTAACAACAAGCACTAGAGTCTCTTATGGTAAGTGACGTCTTAAAACAGCTCCTTTCACCTATGTAATTCTGAACAGGTCACGGCTTATTGAAGAACTGAGAGTGTTTTGGTTTTAAGACTGGACTTAGGTGATAAGGATTAACAGAAGGGGACAGTGTAAAAAATGTTACTTATAATACTTGGATGTTGTGAAACCCTGTAACTTGAATAAAGGCATCCTGCAAAGACTCATCCAGAGCCTTTTTAAAACAAAGGTAATGGAAATTTTACCCGTAACACCCTGGGAGTTCAAGATTTAAATTTCAGTGGTTAAAGAGTCTAATCCATCGATATAAAATATTCATATCTAGGTAATTTTCTGTCAAACTAGAAGCATTTGAAGTGGAGGAAAAGAAACTATTCTTTTTCTTGATTAAAACTGTGATTTAAATTTAATTTTCATAGGGTGACTGAAACCACGGCGATGTCAGATAGTGATGAAATCAAATTTCAGGATCAACCTAGGCTGAAATGAAAATTTAAAGCCAAAGCCACGACACAAAGTCAAAATAATGACAAAGAGTCAAAATTGAGATTAAAAAGTCAAGTCCAGCTGGACTTAACTATACCTGCCTGATGCTCCAAATTCAGTAAAACACTGTGGTTTCAACACACTTTCCAGATTTGACGTGAATCTGCAGAGGCTGAATGGACAAAGCAAGACATCACTGTGCTCACAGATTTCTCTGCTTCTATTAACCTGTCAACAAATACACTGGAGCAGATTTAATATTTAATGATGTCAGAAGTGAGGAAGCATCTGTTACATGAAGCCTGAATAAATACATTTCTAGTAAATCAAGACATATTGTTGTTTTAGCTATTTGTCGATAACCGACCATAGCTTCACTAATAATGTATGTTAATAAAAAAAGATATTATGCATTCAAGTGAAGATTTTCAGGTGAAATATGCCTTTAATACTTTTTGTCCTGTTTAATATTTTAATGTTTCCTTCACAATTATTTTAAAATATGTAATATTATACTAAAAAGTTATATTATATTTATAGAGTTGTCTGTCAGTCTCTCCACCACTTTGGTTCAAACTTAAATATCTCAACAAGTACTGGGCAGATTGTGGTGAAATTTCGCAGACATTCGTGTTCCCCAGAGGGTGAAACCTACCAATGGTGGGGACCCCCCCCCCCCCCAACTTTTCCTCCAGCGCAACCACAAAATCAAAACTCCCAGTTTTAATAAGAAACGTTCCTGAAGGCAAACGTCTTTGGGATCACGGAAATACGCTGGAAGACGCAAACTGCTGCTGGAAAACAGGTATAAAGAGAAAACACATATTGTATCAATAATGTAGATATATTTTATATATTTCATGTGACTATTATTGTGTCTGTGCACCCAGTTTCCACTTGGATGGTTTAACACAACTGTCACCACAAGCACTTTTTTGTTACCGTTTACTCCGTATATGGTGCATTGATTTTGCACCAAAGGTCTGAATGAGTCAGTGACACCTCCGTACAGCCAGTTGGTTTCCAGTTCAGATAAGAGCTTCTGTTTTTGTTTACGGCTTGTGGAAGAGTAACAGCAGCTCAGTGGCTGTCCGTGGTTCCCCAGCAACCACTCAGACAGGAAATAATGTCAGAGGCAAGAAAACAAACAACAACAAAAAAACCCTACAGCATCACATCCTCTTTTAACAGCTGAAGGAAATATGATAACACACTTCAAGTAGTCTCATCAACATCAGAAGAAAAATAAAAGAAATACAAAAGAAAAGAAAACCAACAACAAAACATACCCAACACATGTTCAACCTAAGGAGAAACTCAGGTAAAAATCTTTTAAAACTATAATAATTTAATAGTTTAAACAACAATAATGCCATTTTCTTTTTATGCCATTACCAGAAAATAATCCCAAAGGATGTTGGGAGAATGTCATGCAGAACCAGCGCAGGTGATAGACACAGTCGTAATACAAAGTCATGTTTCTGCCGAACAGAAAGAGTGATAAGAAGTGTGTGTGTGTGTGTGTGTGTGTGTATATGTCACTCAGAATGGGTCTAGCTTACTACCACAGTCACTTCAGAGAGAAAAGGTCGTCCCAATTCACAGGTAGTTGAGTGTAACAGCCTCTCTCTCTTTCTCTCACACACACACACTCATGCAAACACACACACACACACACACACACACACACACACAGGTTATGGGTTTTTTTTGTCTATTCAATCATCTCCAGACACTCGGAGAAAGGTGTGAGCTCTGGATGTTGTAGCGGTAGCCATCGTAGAAGTCCTGCGTCAGGAACATTTATTTTAAAAAATATATACATATTTAAAAAAGAGGAAGAAATAGTTTGATAGGAAAATCCTTTAGTGGGAGGTTTGAAATGTGGATTCGGTCGAGGAGGAATTTAATAAATGGGCAGAGCGGTGGCACAAAATTGCATGTAAGCAAAGGCTGCAGCGTGAGGTTTGGATTAAAATGCAGGAATCCTCAGTATATACACTATAAAAATCAGCATTAATCTACTTGTTAAATGTCGACGTAACACTCGCAAAGTGATTAATATAGTCATCCCAAGGCGGATATCATCTCTGCAGTCAACTCCTGATTTATACCATGCGCGGGGAAAATCCTTGCTTCTGACTGGTTGGCAGGCGTGCGTTGAAACGGATGCTGCACCAAATTCAAACAAAATCTAGTGTATACTGCAGGTTTGTTTGTGGAGCACAAACACTTGGTTGACCTTTTCATAGGAATAATCTAGATTTAGATTCAGATTTTGATAGATTAAAATGGCAGTTGTCAAAATGTGTGACCTTCTCTGCATCTGCAGGGTCACATAAGAGAACCAAAACTACAGCAATAGTCAGCGTGTCTGCTGTGTTAACTTTTAATTTGTTGTTATTATTATCACATATTGTCACATATTTGTCAGCACATCAGTCTATAACAATAATTCCTAAAAATATAACTTTTTATTTTTATTTTTATAAACACAACCTGGACCTGATTAAGCAGCATAAAATGGGTGGATAAATGGATGAATGGATGGATTAAAATTAAAAATCAAATTGATTAATTCAAGGTCCTCCTACGAATTTTAAAGACAAGTCAGAGATCTGGGGGGGGGGGGGTTTGTTTTGTTTTTTTTTAGCCAGTTTTAGATAAAATCATGTACAAAAACAATTTATCAGTAACAGTACAACCAACAGCTGGGTAAGAAAATTAGTCCAGACTTTTATAGATGTTAATTTTATGACTTCTTAACACCTTCTTAATCCTTTTTTTTTGTTTGTTTTTTTGAGGAAACTGAAGTCAGGGCTCATCATCAATCAAAACCAAAAAACTCTAAAAACAGATGATGACTTCAGCCCATTGTTGTATGAATACTGAACAAAATCTAAGGCTGAAGGATCATTGTTTACTAGTTTGAGCAAAAAATATTTAACTCAAGGTCCACTCACTAGATTTTCTGGAACTTTCAGCTGGTGGACCTTGGATTAAGATTTATCTTAAAAATAAAACAGGAGAAGGAAGCTGCAGTTGAAGGAAGAAGAAACACAACCAGGGTTTGTGGCAGCTCTATGTCAAGTAAAATGTGCTTTGTATAGTTTTTAAATGGTTAAAAAAAAAAAAACAACCACAAAAGCCAGACTGAGACATAGAGCATAAGTAATGCCTTAGGTAAAAAATCTTTGATTAATACTGCGAAACTTCGTAGCCACTGAAAATTGGATTTCCAACCGGAAATGTTGTGCGCTGTGGTTTTAAAAGCTGGACTTCTACAGTGGCTCCATGTTGGGCTTTAAAATATTCCAGGTCCCTGCAGATACTTGGGAAAGCAGTTCCTACTGTTTATATCAGTTTAGTTCACAACAGGTTAAATCTGAGAGAAAATCTTACAGGGGTGTTTGAAAGTTCGATCCATTGACACACATGCATACGAAAGGAACAAAAACAAAACAACCCCAATAACAAAAAAATGTAAATAAAACAAGACAATCATATACCCAACCAGCACTGACAATTGCACATTCAATAGTCCTCGGTGCTAAATGGTCGACTATGTTAAAAACATTAATGTAATGTAAACGATTAATAGAGAAATGCAAAAAGTTGGCATCTATTCATATTGCATTGAATATGGCTCAGATTTTTCTTTCCTTTCTTCGATAAATGCTGCAAAGAAATACTCACACACACACACACTCACACACACACACACACACACACACAGGCAGGTGCATGTGAAAACACTCACGTGAAACACACATGTTCAGACAGAACACAGTCTTTAGTTATATACACGATACACAGAGAGCAGAGGGAAGTCTCTCTCTGTCGCAGTTGTACTTAGGTTGCGTCTCTTTTTAGATTTGATATGGAATGGATCACACACATACACACATACACACATACACACACACTTACACACTTACACACATCCACACATCCACACATCCACACATCCACACATCCACACACACACACACACACACACACACACACACACACACAGATAGAATGTGAAAAGCCTTGCTAGGTCATGAGTACCAAATACACACTGTGAAAAGTTAAAATATTTGTTTGTGTGGCAGCAGCTGGAGAAGCTTTTGTTTGGAGTTGACAGTTTAGTGATTATGCTTTAAATACCCCCCTCTTTTTTTTACTTTTTTTTTTTTTTTTAAAACACAGTCTGGTTCATCCAACAAAAGCAAATGCTGCACCGGCTCTGAATTCACCAACACCGGCGGAAGTTACAGTGGAGTTTTGTATTGGTTTTAATCCTTGGTGAGCCAATACTGGTCCTCTCTCCATAGCCAAGCCTGGTCCGGTCAGTGTTTGGATTCATAACCTTCCTGTCTCTGGTCCATCACACATTTATGGCAAAAACTTGTTTGTTTGCAACATTTTGACTGGAAAAAAAACAAAACAAACCATAAACGATTCACTGACAATCAATACAGCTGATTGACCGATTAATTCAGCTCCATTCTAATTTCTATTTCGGACACAATAATTCACTCTTTTTTTTTTAAATTACTTTCAGTACTTGTGTAATGTTTGAAATGAAACAGCCACATTTTCCTGGCTGCATGACACTGACTCCCTTTTTATCTTTAAAAATTCAGCTACTTTCCATGTTTCTGATCTTTTGACACCATATTTTTTTCACCAGGAAAGGAAAGTAATAATTATCCAGTCAAATAAGTCAGCGCCATAATTCAATACTCAACCGGTTTTCATTTGGTGATTTTGGTTTTAATCCTCCTTTTTCATCAAAAAGGAACATCGTCCAAGAACTATCGCAGGAACTAAAAGGTTGCTTCATGGTATTGCTCCCTTGGTTTCCACTGCATCTAAAGCCTCTGGAAAATTAGGTAAACTGATGTAGCAAAAGGCAACAATTCATTTGGAAACCGTTTTTATGTAAGACAATGCAGCAACCAACCTCCTGTCTTTAAACTCCTCCATGGAGCCTTGTTTTTAATTTACAGCTCTCTTGGGACATGAACTCAAATTGGAAGAGAAACATAGCAACAGAAAGGGGAAGTGAAACTGCCAGTATTAATACATAACCAAGAAATTGATCTCTGCCTGGAAAGGAATGTTTGCATCACCTGCAAAAATGCTTTGCAAAGCTTGATCTCCATTTCAAAAACTTGTTTTCTGTTGCAATTCTTTTTTTGTGTGTGTGTGAAGAGGAAATCGGCAGCATTCAGCGCCACAAAACTAGCCCTGATAGTTCCTGGGACTGTTCCTGCGGTTTAAAATTAGGCCATATGATAAACCATGTTCTGTGTTTGTTTGTATTTTTTTTCTGTGGTATTTCATGCTGATGCGAGACACATTGTGACTGTGCTTTTTAAAAAGCAGATGGAGAAATTAATTTTGCTTTCACATCATAGTGATACCACATCTTGCCGGTGACTCTGAACGAAACAGTGTGTGACCAAAACCTCATCATTGCATAATTTTGCAGATTCACGAGAAAAAAAAAAAAAAAAAAAAGACCAACAATGTGCATCGAGATGCTGGGAACATCGGTGAAACCGTGGACTTGGTATGATGCCACATCAGTGCAATGTCTTTGGCACACAGTTTTTATGGGGTAAACACACAAACCTTCACTATTTTCTATCAGCTGTGAAATGAGACTTGTTATTTTGACTATTTTCTCAACAGAAATCCTGCTTTTAAATGCTTAATCGACACATGTTCGACCACTGAAGAATAAAGCCTATGACCCCCAGTTTCTTAGCGACTGAAACAAAATACACCCACTCGTGGGTTCAGCTCCACCTGAACGACCTGCGACGGCTGCTCAAAGGGCGCTTGCGTCCCCCCCGAGCCTTTAATAGTCCTACAATCCATCACTCAATCGATCAATCAGCACAACCAATAAATAGAATATGAATAAATAAATACAAATAAATAGTCGACCGTTAAAATCTCAACTGCAGTGCTGCTGTGAGCCGAAGCAGTTCATCGCTCCCCTGGTTTGGCCGATTTACCCTCTTCGTCCGGAGTCAGAACCAGATCCTGTTCATTTTTTTCATACACTTTTCTCTCACCGATTCTTCTCTACTACAAGTGTGCGCAGAGTCCGGGGAGACAGAGTGAGAGTGTGTTTGTGTGGGAGTGCGTGTGTGTCTGTGTGTGAATGTGTGTGTGCGTGTGCATGTGTTCTCCTCAGACTGCTGTCTCCAAGTCTTCGTTGGGGGCAGTCGATGTGTGTTGTTGGCTGCTCAGGTAGGTGGCGAGCTCCGAGTCTCCCTCGGCTTGGTCCACTGGTGTCTTCCCCTGGTAGACACACACACACCCACACGCACACGCACACGCACACGCACACGCACACGCACACGCACACGCACACGCACACGCACACGCACACACACACAGTAAATTCTGATGGAAAACAGTCACTAAAATACAATTATTTCCATTTTTAAATTTGCCAATTATTTTCTCAGTTAATCAGTTTGTCTGCTTTTTATAATTTCCTAGAACATGAGTTGCCTTGTTCAAACTGCTTGATTTGTTCAAGCAACAGTCCTGAACCCAAATATATTCACTTCACCACATTAAAAAAAACCCACAAAAAAACAAAGAAAAGCAAAAAAACTTTGACGTTTATGCTTGAAAAATGACTCAAGAATAATGAATCAATTATCAAAGTTTTTGCTGATTATAGCTCTTCAATAGATTTTATAAAGTCATACTGGTAAAAGAATAATGTAAAACAAACAAAAGAGCCCACAATTGTTGGCTGGATCCAACAGTGGAGCCCTAAAAAAAGGACCGACTGACCAACTGACCGACCGATGTTACACCATTGGTCGGCCAGCTGAGTGTTTCAGTTCCTCCAGTTGTGGCTGCTCTTACAAAATGAGCAGCAGCAAACCGTCTGTATTGCATCATCAGGGGTTTGTTTCCAGGCAGAGTTGCCAACCGGATCGCAAATGAGATCTTTCAACTTTCAAATAAATCTAGAGGCCAACCTTTGTATTTTCTATGGAGGAGTTGTTGGCATTGCCCTGTGAGCAAGGAGTTGTTGGCATTGCCCTGTGAGCACGAGGGCAGGGTTTTCCTACACCTCTCAATGCCTCTCACTTACAGTGTCTGACACAGACGTGAACGATCTTCTATCCCTGTCTATAACTTATTTGTATGTGTGTGTTTTTTATCAGATCACGTCGCAGTTATAAAATCAGGATTTTAGCAGCAGAGCAGCAGCTTGGAAACAGCTTGAAAGTCACTGCTAGTTAACATGTCGCCTTAATGGGCTGAGTTTCAATCAGTATTTGTTTTTTTTCCCGTTGTCTGACAACCGAAACAGAAAAAGATATTAATGAGAACAACTTTATTTGAAATTTGTCTGAATGAAGTTACTGTGTATGGGAACACAAAGAGTAAGAGAGAAGCTAACAGATAAAGAGCTGGTCCAGACACATACAGGGTTTTGATCTTGTCTTGTGAATTAAGTACATAAGTTCATGGACATTTATATCACATATGCTTTCCAGCTGGATATAACTAATATAAATAAGTCTTTGTTATATAATCAATAAATTAATGCCAAAATTTGTCCCTAGGGGGTTTACAATCTAGACAGCAAAAACCTCCTCTGTCCTCTGATATTACTCAATGATTAAGTTGTAAAAGTCTTTGTCTGTGTATGTGGCCATGAATTTGTGGTTTAGCTGCGAGAAAGTGTGTGTATGGGGGTTTTACCAGGAAGTTGGTTTTCTCCAGCGACGCCCCAGCCTCGACCAGCAGCCGACACACAGCGTGCTGCTTCTCAGAGGCTGCTTTGTGCAAGGCAGTGTCCCCTCTAGACACACACACACACACACACACACACACACACACACACACACACACACACACACACACACGCACGCACGCACACACACACACACACACACACAGAGTCGTGATCAGATGAGCTTTGCATGCGTGCAGAAACGCAGCCTTTTTCCCCACAGTTCATTACATGAAAAAAACAAAACAGAACAAAACACTGACACCTTGGCCACACTGACGTAAAACAAAAACCACCAGGTATTGGAAGGACAGTTCTGGTGTGTTGATGGTTTCTCATGCTATCAATGCATTTTCAATAATGACATAACTTAAAAGTAGCCAACATACTTCTCTCTGTCTGTCAGATCCAGCAACACTTTGGAGCCTGAAGAGTCAGAAACAGAAGAAACATGAGCAGCTTTGCATATTTTGATAAAGACACAAAGTTAATTGAAGGAAACAGACATTTATTCATCTGAAGGGATCATGTTTGTGTACATTTCTTAAATTTTGGAGTTTTATTAAAATATAAAATGAACCTTAAGCTGTGTAATGTAGCATTTTTAAATAACCGGTACGATACTGTTGAATACAAAAGAGAGCCATGTTTAAAGATACATTACTTGTAATCAAACCCCTCAAGACATTCAGTGGCGTCATTGTTACAAAACCGCCGTAGTTTGAAGCAGCCACACAAAACTCAGTGTATTAGTCACTGAGGCTAGTGCTGACCTGAGATTACCCTCTTTTCTTTGCCGTCAGCAGTTTTTCTTTTGGCTGCTTTGATATCTTGCAGTAACAGAGAGAGGAAGCAGCGACAGAGATAGGGAAGTTGAGCGGACACTTAAGTCCTCGTTTAACATTTAACCAGCCTCTCTGTGTTTGGCTGGGGTTTTTTTTTCAGGAAAGCGCCAGCGCTCACCAAGAAAATCAGTCGGACGATTGTTATCATAGGCCCACTCTTTGCACTGTAAACAGATAAAACAGCTGCTCCTCTGGTGTAATGTTTCACACACCACAACAAAACCACGACTGTTGACATATCAACCAGGCCTGAGATTTAAAGAATTGGTTTCTATTTATTCCTGTTTTGTCTTGCAAAGCTCAAAAATCAAAGACAAATAACACATGACTTATTTAAAATGCTACATGCTAAACCTTTAAGATAATGTCACACATGTGTACCCATGCACATCCTGCACATTCTCACCCTGTTGCAGGATGAAGCTGACCAGGTCTGTGTGTCCCTTTTGGGCTGCCATATGTAGCGCAGAACAACCTCCGGCGTCTCTGACCATTAGGCTGACACCTCGACGCACGCAGTCTGACAGCTGCAAAGATCGAAAGAAAGAAAAGAAGGGTAAGATCTAAAGTTGGACTCAAGGTACATCCCCTGAGAAGAGGATTATGAAATAAAAAAAAATAGGAAGTACAAAATTTGTAGCTTCATAGTGATATAAAACGTGTACACACGAGTCACACCTCACTGAGTCTTTACAAGAATCCACGTGATTACCATTGTATCATAAATGGTGGTGAGTACGTGTCTCTTCTCAACAAACAGTGTCTCTGCAGAGAAGTGACTAAGTTTGTTGCAGGATCTTCTGCAGACGAGTTCTGTTTTGTTTTTTTTTCCTAAAAGGCATGTCTGTCTCTGCTCGATCCCTGAATCTTTCCTCTCTTACCAACAAACCATATAAAGCCATACCAGCACCTGAGGCCTGGGCTGAGAAGGTGTTTTCCCCAAATAATTCTAAATTAGGATACTTTCAGATTTTATTATAACTCAATCAGTTCCTCCTGTCTGCTTGTAGGAAGCTAAATGGTATTAATCAGCTTTTATACTGATGTTTTTATTATTATTGTTGTCTGTACTTTTATTTTGGCCACTGATGATTCCTCTTTGACAAGTGACGTTTGTGAAAAATTAGAGATTTATGTTAATAGTATAAAATAAGAAAGAAACTAAAGAAACTAAACCAAAACATGTTTGATCTCGACTCCCTCGCCTCACATGATGTATGAATCACCCTCACCAGAGTTGAATATCTTGTTTGTTTCTTTGGCTATCAATTCATCTTTGAGATTAATTGAAGAAATCTCAAAAAGAAACTTTCGCTGAGAGGAAAAGTCTCTGTGTCTCACCATAACTATCAAGAAAAAAAGCTTTAACACACTGAGCGTCTTGGTGAAACTTAATGAACTGACTCTATGCTTGTTGTTTTTTCATCATCAGATTAAAGAGAGGATGAACAGATTTATTTTGCAGAGACTAGATAAAACTACCTAAGGACCATTTGACTGAGTGT
This sequence comes from Istiophorus platypterus, assembly GCA_016859345.1. Taxonomy (NCBI): domain Eukaryota; kingdom Metazoa; phylum Chordata; class Actinopteri; order Istiophoriformes; family Istiophoridae; genus Istiophorus; species Istiophorus platypterus. The sequence continues at coordinate 3,679,155 of CM029130.1, forward strand.
CTAAAAACATCAGAGCGCTGTGCGGCAGACCCAAACTGGTAAAACTGGTTTTAACAACGCATTCCTCGACAGTCTCTGTGTCTGTATTTTTCTGTGTGTGACTGGATTTTACCATAGGTAGATCCCCGGAGCTGGCAGCTGTCAACAGAGCTGTGAACAGACAAAAGGACCTGAATCAGCACATGAGACTTAGACTTAACGATTTTTGGCAGACTTTCCACGCAAGCGCATGTTTTCCTGTAAACACAACATCCTCGATTTCTAATAATGACTATCTATGGATAAAGTTAAACTCAACCTGCCAAACAATACGTGTGTTGAAACTGAAGCGTCGTTTTTAAGTTTAAAGAAGCAAGAAAATAAAAATAAACAAAGGGTCTTTTGTTTTTGTTTTTTAAATTCCACTTCTCCCTTAGGGTTCTGCATGGACTCTTATGAGTCTTCTTATGAGTCATTTTTTGTGCCTGTCAGGGAGAGCAACACTGACAAGTGTTTATTTCCCTTTTACGGCTTTGAAGATATGAAATGCTGACAAATGTAACCAGCAAAAAAATTATACAAACTTGTCAAAACCCTAACTATTTCTAACTGAATATGAAATTTAAAAAATCATAACTAGGTAGACTAAGAAAATATAACAGAATATTGAGATTGAGAGATGTGAAATCCATTTGTGTTTGGTCTAGCAGATGCAGCAGAGGCAAGAGCATGTGTTTCGGTTTTTTGTTTGTGGTTGGAAGTTCTGACAAAACTGAAAGTGGAGAAAGATAAACAAGAGGACATGTGATGATGAGGACAAACGGATTATTAAATCTGGAGAGTACCAGGAACACCAAAGACTTCTTAGTGATGTGCCACTAAATAACAACAAGCCATAATAAACCTCCTCCAGAGTTAGTCTCTGGAGAACATTGACGTTAATTTTAAACTTCACAAACCGGAGCGTGGTGATTTTATGAAACGTGAAAACAGTTTTTAAAAAGCCCCCAACAGCCGACAACTTAAAAAGCTCTCAGGGGCTTTTATTTAGAAAGGGGAAAGGGAGTTTACTTCAAGCTGAATAACTTGCCTTTGACTGTGACTGCTCTGAGTGTTTAAGTGGGACTTGTTTACATGGAAATAATGAAAGAACATATTTCTGGACTTTTAGTTTCCAAATTTGTAACATGTCCTAAATTTAAACTACAAATCAGTTTTTATACTATTTATAAAGGACTGTGTGTGTGTGTTTGTGCTATACCTTGTTCCTCAGGTGTCAACGGAGCACTGGAAAGAGAAATGAAAGAGGGAATCATCATGTGATAACACTCTTATTTCTATTCTGATGATCGTATAATTGTTTTAGTCATTCTGAGGCATCAAAGCCAAACATTTGCACATTCCACCTTCTCAAAATGTGAGGATCTGATGCTTTTCTTTCTCCTATATGACAGTAAATTGAATATACTGGAAAACAAGACATTAGAAGACATCACCTTTGGCTGCAGGAAATAATAGCTTTTCATCATTTTCTGATTTTATATAGGCCAAACAATTACTCATTTAATTGAGAAAACAATAGGAATTAGTCGATAATGGAAATAATTTTTAGTTGCAGCCTGAATCAGATTAAATATTTTCTTCCAGTGCTTTAGTCCATGCAGACCTAAAATACTGAATTATAAAATACTGTTTTTCATGTATATCATATTCATATTATCGGCACTTTTTTTTTTATTATTGACGAATTGTGCAGTTTACAAAACGTAAGAAAATAAAAAATAGTCCATCAAAAATTTCCACAGCCGAAAGTAATGTTTTCAAATGTCTGTTTTGTCCAAACAACTCAACAACAACACGAAACATTAAAGGTTTTAGATTTACACTGATATTAAACAGAGTCAAGTTGTAAATCCTTACATTGGAGAAGCTGGAACTGGCTCAGTTTGTTATTTTTGCTTGAAAAAAGATTAATTGATTGACTCTTTATCACAACTGCTGTCACTTAATTCCCTCTCAGCTGACCAATAGATTCAAATGTATTCAAGAGTACATGTATATAACTTTGTTTATTTAATTATCAATTAAGACACGTGTAACTGTCTTTTTTTAGGAAATATTCATTCTGTCTTCGCCATGTCGTCCTGGCAAAGGAGGCTGGCGACCTCAACGGCTCTTACCTGGTTGAAACAAGGCAGAAAAAGTGTGTGTCTCCTACATCTGCTGAGTGTCTGCTGACGTACCCAGCGGTAGGTTCCACCACCAGGTCGGGCATCCCCGTGGACGTTCCCTGGCTCACCGTGGGTCCCTCATGGTCCAGGATGAAAACCTCGTCTTGACAAATCTCCGTCACAAAGTGGAGGTGCTCCTACGAAAAACAGTACACACATGGAGACAATATATGGTCAGACGCCGGTAAAATCAGTAAAAACTTGGCTGAAAAACATTTAAGTCAGAATCAAACATTAATCCATCCATTCAGTGATTTTTTTAAAAGTTATTTTAACAATTTGAGCACCAGAAGAAGTAAGGCAGTGTTTACCTGGGCCTTGTCGATTCGATAAAATCGGTCAGCTGATGTGGCTATAGAGCAGAGACAGACATGTCAGTATGATGATGATATGTCTGAGCTTTGTGTCAGTAATACGTCGTCCGTTTATACAGTTTTTCATCTGGCCAAAATTTCTTGGAAAAGTCTGAATATCTCTATCACTTTTCTAAATAAACTTAAAGAAAAAAAAATCTTCGCTGGTCAACGTTTTCCGTCACTCACAATCCAAGAAGCTCCAGTTGGGAGACAGTCTACTGGCCGAACTGGTCCTGGGGACGCCTCTGCTCTCATCCTGGAGACAAAGAGACAGACAAGATCATCTTTATTGTCCCTCCGACACAAAAAAACTATATGTAAACTTGGGGAATTATTGGAAAAAAGAGAAAGCAAAAGGGAAATTCAGAGAGTGAGGTATTATTTTTAGTATTATTTTGGAGCGTTTTCACAATTAATCCAAGATAGAGACAATCAGGACAATGAGAGAGTGTAAAGGGGAATTTGAATTAGTTAATTAGTTAATTAAGACAGAAATAGAAGATTTAGATGTGAGCCAGTTTTTGTTCTCTCCTTTCCTCAACACAGCTAATGAATATATTTATAATAATACTGCTATTTCACATTTTCCAGAAATTTAATTCCAATGTGGTAGGAGAGGACTTCACTCAACATCTGTTCATTTATTGTCTGTAGCTTCTTTTTGTAAACAGATTCCTCATTTTAAAGGGTGTAAAGTTTCCCAGAATTTTATTTTTATGCTTTATGGATCTGCCAATACTGCTAAAAATATCAGAAATATTCTGCAATAACGTGACTAAAATTATGGCACAAATTCTAAGTGTTGTAAAATGTCAGTTGTAGATATTCTAAATATGAATCAAAAAGCTCCCAGAGCCTTTGAAAACTAATAATACCCAAACTTTTCCCTGCAGAAAGGCACTCTAAAGTCATATACCTGGTAGTGCACTCTGTGGCCAGTAGATGGCGCCTGGTGTAAGTCCTAGCAAGCACAGCAGACAGGTTTCAAGGTTAACAAACAGCCAGAAGCGTTTACATCGAGAGCATCCACAAGAAGTTAATTCGGTTAGTGAGCATTGCCCACGTGAGAAGCCACGCGGCTGGACAGCAGCTCTGGATCCCCCAGCACTGTCGGTCCCTGACCCATCTCTAAACCACTAAGAGCGGAGAGACGGAGCCACATGCATAATGATATAATGATGAAGAGGTTAAAAGAAAGAGGGAGTTGGGGAGAGAAGAGGATTAAAGTTATAATCATAATGATGACGATAACAATGAGGAGAGTGGTGGGAGACTCGCCTCTTGTAATCTGTCGATGTAGAGTCTGCACGTCTCCAGGTCGCAGTCTCCCCTGACCACCACAATGCCCACTGGGATGGCTGCAAAACACACAAACACACAAACACACACACTTTAGTTCATAATACATTGAAAAAAAGTCATTTAAACCTGCAATAACCAAATGTTGGGCACATGGTGGCAGCAGAAACAAGCAGGAAACTGATTAAGTCGATATGATGAACTTTAAGGCCAACAGTTGCTCGTTTACACATCCAAAAGAAATGGAGCAGAATTAGCATTGGTTTGGAGTTTTGTCTGTGTCTAGCTGATGAATGTGAGTCAGATATTTACTCTTCTTTTAGCTCCGTTTTTACTCCAGAGGGAAATATCTGGCTCTTTATTTGCTAAACCTCCCACTACATCTCTCGTGACTTTGTCTGCCTGCTATTCGGTGCTGGAAATTCCCCCCTTTTTTTTCCTTGAACAGCTGCCTGCTGCACCTGGAAACAGCTGCACTGAACCAAAACAGTTAAGCTTTGGGCATAAAAAACACAAAATGAGCTAAAAGATAGTAAAAATTTCATAGAGCTGAAGAGAACTGGTGAATCGGGTGATAATCATCTACAGGTTCATCACTGGTCAATTGGTGGTCTTCTGATCCATTTTTTGCTAAATTATTGTAGCTTTTAAGTAATTAAATTTCAGAGAACACACACACACACACACATACACGGGAGCTTACAGATATCCCGGAGTCGCTCTTTGTCGTACTGCAGCCTGTCGTACTCCTGGAGGCTGATCCGATTCACTCGCAGACGCAGACGGTCTGGAACCGCATGAGGACTGGGGAGGGGAGAAAAAAAAAACACACACACATGCACACACATGCACGCACACACACGCACACACGCACACACACACACACACACACACACACACACAAACACACACACACACACACAGAAGTGCATGCACATGCGCGCACACAGTTCAGACGTGTTCAAACGTACGATGATAAGGACGCACATATGCATACGTGCACGCACAGACACACAATAACGACTTTTAATTCCTCATCTCTCTCTTTTCACTACAGTTACAGTCCAGAACGTTTTTTTTTTTTGTTTTTTTTAACATTTCTGAAAACTGGAGGTTGTAAAAAGTAGAAAACACTCCCTCCAGTAGAAGATAAATTGCTTTGCTGTTCTCCTGCAATACGACCCTGATTCTGTGCTTGCGTTTGAGGTGGGCCAACATTTTAAAGTCAATGTTTGTGGGCAATGTTGCCTTCAGCGAGGATGGAGGCTGATGAAAGTGAAACACCGACATTAAAAAGCATGGTGGGCGATGAACAAACAGCAACAATGAGAAAAAACACTGTCGGTTGCACTGCAGCTGTTGGCAAAATCGCCCATCTGCCTGACCTCAAAACCTCAAAACCTTACCTGCAAAAGGAACAGACAGGTTGTCAAATTAATGTGAATTACATTAACATGAGGTTCATCCTTCTCAGTCAAGGTTGGTGAAAAAAACATGAAAATAGCTATTCTGAGGGGACAGCATGGACATCAAGTGAGAGTCGAGGACTGGTGCAGGTTTAGGTAACAGCACAGTTCAGGGTAAAGTCAAAGGTAAATGGACCACAGCTGGGAAAAAACAAAACAAAACAAAACAACAAAAAAAAACAACACACACATCAAAAACAAGAGGCGGAAGCACAATGAGAGGTGAAAAGGCTTTAGCATGCTGCCATACACACTCTTCATCTCCCTATGTCCGTCGCTCACTCAGTCCACTCGGTGACAAACACAACAAGGACTCATGTTGGAGACGATACAACTCGACTGGGGCTCGACCAATCAGAGATTTAGAGGCAACACTGGCAAAAGTTTGTTTAGACTGATGCTGCAAAATAGTAGTTGTGGTTTGGTCATGTTCGGGAGCTTTAAAAACACTTAAGAGGACATAAATGACAGATTACTCCTTTGTTATTTTGTATCATGGGGAAGTGCTGAATTATGTGAATTTATTGAGACAAACATTTAGACTCTTGGTGAAATTCAAATTAAAAGGTACCTGTCAGAGTTTGTTTTCAGTTTTTAATAGCATAACATATGACTAGTGTGTTCCCTTGCTCCTTATTAATGTATATATCAATAAAACATTGATCAATATATATTTTCAATATATTAAGTTTTCCAGTTTTATTTGTTGTTTTATAAGTTTTATTCGGTTATATCGCCCTGCCCTAATTGTATCCATTGCATCAGTGGTTGCAAACATAAATATAATCAAGTATCATCATCATAATCAAATAAAATATTGGTTGAACCCGAGACAAACCATGACACAACACAACAGCAACTCGTTCATTCACATATACACAAACACAGAGTGACAGAGGGCTCAGGTACTTACACAGAGAAGGAGTCGGGGGGAGCAGAGAGGCGGCGCAGATCAGCTGCACACACCTTCTGAATACTACGGCACACACACACACACACACACACACACACACACACACACACACACACACACACATAGAGGAGAGGAGGAATGTATGGCAGAGAGTAGAGGAGTAGAGGAAGGGGAGATGAGATGAGACAAGGGGAAAAAGAGAGGAGAGAAAACAAGGAAAAAAGAGAAGAAGAGGAGAGGAGAGGAGGAGAGGGGAAGGTGTGAAAAGGGGGGGATTGAAGAAAGGAAGAGAGGAGACAAGGATAAGAATTAGAGAGGATAAGGAAAGGAGAGAGGAGGCAGAGAGAAGAGGAGGACGTTGGGGATGAGGTGAGACAAGGGAAAGAGAGACAACAAGGAGAAAAAAGAGAAGAGAAAGAGAGGAGGAGACAAGAAAAGAAAGAGATGGAGAGGAGGAGGAGGAGAGAGAAAGGAAGGATACGAAAGAAAATAGAAAAGGTGAGGAAGTGAAGATGAAACAAAGGATGGACAGGAGAGAGGACAGAGAATGAGAAGAGAGGGAGGAGGGAGGAGAGGAGACAAGAGTAGAAGGAAGCAAAGGACATGAACAAGAGGAGAAAAAAAGTAAACAAATGTAAACAAAATAACAAATAATCAAAGAGTTTACAGACAGCAGAGGTATTGAAGGAGAGAGAAAGTGAGAAATGAGAGGAAACAAGCCAAAAAAAAGAAGAAGAGGAGGGACAGATGAAGAAAAGCCCAGAGGTAAGTAGACAAACACTGATAGCACAGAGCACAGTAGCATAGCAGTACATCAAGCAAAGACAGTGGCTACTGTAGCTACAGCTTTATATCGTCTCTAGCTCTTTCTCTCACATGCACACGTTTACTGTAGCTCGTAGACTTTTTACAAACAGTTGAAGATAGACCCACACGTACATAGACAAAGATAAACATGGAGGCCGATTAGTGCTACGAGGATGGAGGAGTGTTAGTTGGCAAACAGCTTCAGATATGACAGATTTGTTTCGACGTGGTGGGCGACCACGGCCCTGCACCGCTGCCACCACCGCCACTGCCACCGTCACTATCCCCAGACAGGATTGATAAACGTCTCCCGGCCGAGGGAGGGGGGGGGGCCCCCATGTGGGATCACATGTCGACGCGTGTCACTGGAGAATACCCACGGCGCTTGTGTTTTGATCCACTTGAGCGCAGTTTCGGCCAAGCCGGAGAGAGACGTGGGACGCCGGAAGGAGGGAGTGACGGCTCCAACTCCAAACAGATTGTGTGAGTCACTCGGTGCAAACCTGGGCTTTTACAATGCCGCTGGCCTAGTTCCTCTGTCTGCTTGTATGTGTGTGTGTGTGTGTGTGTGTGTGTGTGTGTGTGTGTGTGTGTGTGTGTGTGTGTGTGTGTGTGTGTGTGTGTGTGTGTGTGTGCGTGTGTGTGGCGTGTGTGTGTGTGTGTGTGTGTGTGTGTGTGTGTGTGTGTGTGTGTGTGTGTGTGTGTGTGTGTGTGTGTGTGTGTGTGTGTGTGTGTGTGTGTGTGTGTGTGTGTGTGTGTGTGTGTGTGTGTGTGTGTGTGTGTGTGTGTGTGTGTGTGTGTGTGTGTGTGTGTGTGTGTGTGTGTGTGTGTGTGTGTGTGTGTGTGTGTGTGTGTGTGTGTGTGTGTGTGTGTGTGTGTGTGTGTGTGTGTGTGTGTGTGTGTGTGTGTGTGTGTGTGTGTGTGTGTGTGTGTGTGTGTGTGTGTGTGTGTGTGTGTGTGTGTGTGTGTGTGTGTGTGTGTGTGTGTGTGTGTGTGTGTGTGTGTGTGTGTGTGTGTGTGTGTGTGTGTGTGTGTGTGTGTGTGTGTGTGTGTGTGTGTGTGTGTGTGTGTGTGTGTGTGTGTGTGTGTGTGTGTGTGTGTGTGTGTGTGTGTGTGTGTGTGTGTGTGTGTGTGTGTGTGTGTGTGTGTGTGTGTGTGTGTGTGTGTGTGTGTGTGTGTGTGTGTGTGTGTGTGTGTGTGTGTGTGTGTGTGTGTGTGTGTGTGTGTGTGTGTGTGTGTGTGTGTGTGTGTGTGTGTGTGTGTGTGTGTGTGTGTGTGTGTGGATTGGGTTCAATTCCTGTATGTCATGTTGTAAGTTTTGTGTGTTCATCATATGTGTGTGTGTGTGTGTGTGTAGTCACCTGAACAGGTACAGTCTTGAAGGTGGTTAAAACGACCTCTCTGCACTGGTGGAGCCTCTCTCCATGACCGCCGACCTGTAGCGCTGCCTGGTGGACAAGAGGGAGACCTACACCTCAGGAGATCCAATAACGTAAGTAAAAAAGAACAACACAACATCCTGTTCTGATTTCTCTGTGGTTCTGTCAGCCATTTTTCCATGTTTATTTTATTTATTTTCCTTCTTGATGCTGCATGTCTCTCACCAATGAGGCCATGGTGAAGCCGATGACCTCGATGCAGCCATCGTCGTGGCGCTGGGGTTCGAAATCCCGGTGGTCGCCTGTGTTTCCCCACGGCATGGTGCCAGCACAGTACCTGCATGCATGCACAAGCACAGACACACACACGCTTAAAAATAAATATATAAATAAAATATGCAACATCTGGTTCACTGAAACAACTTTAATGCCTCTGCTGTGACTGAGATAAACAAAAAGAAACAAGCCTCATGTTCCACTGGAAGCTTTCCAGGCAGATTCATCTTCCTCTTAAGACAACGGAGATATTTCCGTGAGTTTGTTTTCGTTATTTTAATGTCTGAACCAGAGAAATAGTGTAACTCTAGGGCTGCGGGGGAGGATTTAAGTCAACAGCTTCAGCGTCGGTGTACAAAACATGAATGAGAGCTCCTGTTCCTGTCTTAAGGGGCAACTAAACCCTCTTGAAGTAATTTCATCAATGTAGCACCAATAGAGACTTGTAGTGTCTCATTATTTTCCTCAATGCTTGTTCCAAGGCTTTTCCACTCCAGTAAAACTGAATCACTACAATTCAGTTGAATTTTTAGTCATGAAAAAAACCCCAATGGAATATGTAGCCATTTGATTAAAAATTTCACCTTAAAATAGATGATATTGTTACACATGATGTTCAGTTTTCTATAAGAATGCAGCCAGATGCACAGTTTACAATCTCGGTGACTCAAGTCTGGATGTATAAAATGTAAATATGTCCTATAACCTTTTACAGACTTACTTTATCCTTCAGGTTTTTTATGTTTTCTTCAAAACTCTGTAGCAATAAAGACACTGCAGGACAAAGAAGAAACACTGCAACAGAGTTTTGCCCGCTCTGTACGTTCACCTACCTGGGAATATTTAGAAACACGATGCATTGAAATTTCAGCTCCTGGATCTTGGGGGTTAGATCTGTACCGTCGCACTGAGGAAGACAGAGAAGGTGAAAAAGTGACGGAGATGAAGACATGAAGGTTGTCCGTGGCACGGACCGGGGGTTTGAACAAGCTGCTTCATGGCTCCACAGGTATGGTCTCAAAATTGAACAAGCACCCAAAAGATTACGCAGCAGAAATTGAATTTCATAAGTGATTATAATCTGTAAAAAAAAAGCTTGTTCTCCTCTGTCGTAGTCAATTGATTTTCACTCTCACATCCCTCATGTCGCTTCGAGCTTCGCTCTCAGTTTTCAGTTTTCATTCTCGGTTTCAGTGCTGTCTCTCTCTGCCTTAGACCTGGTTTGATAAGTGAGGTGGGGAGAAATCAATCCAGGTGAGGGGTCACATCAGACTGCCTCGCTTAGCTCTCTATGGCATAGAACAAATTATGAAGAAAAGCAGACCTGGACCTGAATTTATCAGATTTCTAAGATAAAAACTCCCTCTAAAGACCAAATTTAGTAGGAATAAATAGCATTTAAGAAAAGACACATTTATCAAGAGATTCACTCCTATAAACAGTGAGGTTGTCAGGGGAACCTTACGAGAGATAAAATAATTAATCACGTGTATCATAAGAGGAGGAGTAGCCAATCAGACAAAAGGAACTAACAATACACCTCCAAAATTTGTTAAATCTTTAAGAATATCCTTACATTTTTACCGTGATATGTTATTCTGTAAAGGCCTTTTGAAATTTCAGTAAAAATATTTTTATGTGAAATATCTTTAAAAACATCAGAATTTTAAAAATCTGCTTCAGCTTAGAAACTGAGCAGTTTAAGATCAAAAGAAATATGAAAAATATCTTTTTAAAGAAATAATTTCTGAGTAAAAGCGAAGGAGTTATCTTTTTCTTAATTCCAAATTAAGTCCCGCATTTTAATAGGGATCGGTTCTGAGACTTTGTGGATACAGATTGTTAAAGGTTTAGTCTTTTCAAAAAGGAATTAGTGCAATTGTAGCTGTGTTAAATTAGCCAGGCGTGATATTTCATGTTAAGTAGGGAAGTCATTGGTCAGGGTGACAGAGCAACAGTGTCCATGGTGCCGAGTGGACCTCGGCCGTCTCGTTGAAGGACACCTCAGTGAGACGGATACTGAACCGGCAGCTGAAGGACAGACTTGTTAATCAACCGTCCGACTTGCTGCCCAGACACGTCGGCACGGAAAACGATACAGAGCCGAGAGAGACGGCGCGTTAACACTCACCACCACTCTGACGTGCTTGGACAAATCCCTGGAGCTTCTCTGGAGGAAATCCGAGAACGCAGCCTGCGCAAGCATGCACGCACACACACACACACACACACACACACACACACACACACACACACACACAAATACACAAACACACACACACAAACACACAAAAATAGAAAGGGACCCAATCAAACAGAATTACAGTTCATTACATTTCCCTCATTAAAGAGATAACTCCTCCACATGCTTCCTCTCTAAAATCCCACCCATCATTTCTTCCTCCTATGTCACATCCATCACACAATATCTGCAGCTTCCAAAACACTAAAATTCAGATTTTATGCAATTTTTTAAAGGTTTTAATTTTAAAACTGAATAGGTGAAACAAACTCACAACAAACAAGCTGGAAAAACAATGAACAACATTTGAGCAGAAATTCTGCAATCTACATGTATTGGTGCAGAACAAAAGATCAAAGTGAATGAGTGAAAAAAAAACAACACCTGAAAGTTTACTGAAGCAAATGGGATGTATGTCTACTTTCGCTACTGACACTGTTCGTTATTAATCTAAAAAGACCAGCAAATGCAAAAAAATTTGACAAGATTGGCACCAATTCCTTTTACTTTAAATGCTTTGAAAATGAGAATTCAAAGACCGGCATCCTGCTTTATCCTGACCTTGTGTCTCTTGCAGTTAGTTGTCTTTCCATTTTCCCTTCATCTGCATTTCCTGTGCTTGATTTACTCGTCTTCCAGCCCCCAATCTCTGCCTATATCTCTTTTCCCCAATTCCCCTTCTTCATGTGTCCTTACAGCCGTCAGTCTTGTAACCAAGTTACCAAGTTCACATGTGTAAGAAAGAGGAAGTGTTTGATTTTGTGTGTGTTTTTGTTCATATGTGAGAGAATGTGATTGTAAAACAGGTCGAGTGGGACACTCACTCCTGCATAGAACATCTTGTTGCGGAAGCGACTGTTGAACTTTTCTGGGTTGGCCTCTGAAAACACACAATCACACACACAGAGAAAAAAGAAGGAGAAAGCAATAAATACATTAAAGATGCAAGTGGAATTAAAAATGAAAAAAAAAAAAAGGAAAACAAACAGGCGTAAAGTGATGGAGTGAGAAAATCTGACTCATTCATGCATGCACGAGGCACATGCGTGTTTCTTAACGTGACCCTTTCAATATTTTATTTTCATTCTTCTCATCTTAGAAAGACGAGGCCTTAACTGAAGATACGTTGAATTAATGCAGGCTGAAGTGGAATCAATTTCACCAACCTCTGGACTCGTGGAACTCCAGCGTGACGTGAGCGTCGAAGCCCAGGCTGAAGTAGTTGTTGAACACATTCAGAGGCAGCTGAGGACACAGGAAAACATTCAAGTAAGTGAATTAGCATAAATATCATACAAACACGGCTCATGTCCTGGTTGAACCCACTCATGCCGATCATTACGTCCATCCTGTGACACTCGTGTCCAACTTTGCATGTTTATACACAGTTTTTCTTTACACATTTTCATGTATCCAGCTGTCAACAACTTTTTACCTTTTAACTTAAAACAACCTTTTTTTTGAGCATTGTAATAACTCGACTTCCAAAGAGTAGTGATTTTACACATCATGCAGCTCTAACTGAAGCAATTACAAAAAGTGACCACTGCACACACACAATATCTGACACAGGTGGACAAGTTTACTGAGAGAAAATCACTGGAAAATCAATCTTGGGATTTGAAGAAATGATATTGGATCATTCAAATAAAAATTCCAATTAATTGGAAATTTTTTTTTTGTCCTGCCCTAATCTTAACCCTCAAATACTTTATTAAACTTGGAGGGTCCAACTCTTTGTCCCCAGAATGTGATTAAACCACGTACACACACCTATGCACGCTAACTGGCAACCCATTCTCCAAGATGAGGTCTCACCTTCTGTGTTCCCTCCTCGGGCTGCACGGCACTTTTCTCCACCAGAAGGTTCCACCTGTCCAGCTGCACCACCGAGCCATCCTCCACGTGACACAGGACCTTGGACACTGGCTCATCAGTGTAACCCTGCAGGGACAGAAACGGAAAAAAAACAGAGAGAAGGCGGCTCCATGATTCGCAGTAATGCAAATGACTGCTGAGTTGAAATATTGTGACACGGATGTTCATATACATCACAGAATATGTGTGGAGGTGTGTTATCACCTTTACCCAAATTATTTATGTAGTTGGCAAAACAATCCTGCTCCTCTCGAGCTTTCAATCATATCACATGATCCTCCTCGGCAGTAGAGCTGCCCAGTTGGAGTTTTTCTTCAAAGGAACAAAACAGTGTGATACGATCAAAAGCTCCAGAACAGAAGCTGCTGAATAAAACCCGTGTTGACACTGTTTTTGTTACATTTGTATGGTTTTTTTATGTGGCACTTATTGAAAATGTACACAAACACTAAGGCTAAAAAGGACCAGTCAAGATAAGTTGTTACGTTAAATCTTTTCTCTTAAATATTCTGAAGATTATCTTCCAATCGTATTCATGAAAAAACAAGAAGAAACCAAAGTGGTAAATGTTTGGCAGGAAAAAAAGATGAGGAAGAAAAAAGAGGGAAATGATGTGGAGAGAGGGAGAAGGGGGGTGAAGGGAAGCTGTTTCCAGCTAATATATCCCTCTTTCTATCTGTCGATCACAGATGTCCTCCCTTCTTATCTACTCGCTAACAAGTAGAGCTAAAGAAGGAAAGTGGAGCAGACACAGAGAGCATTTAATGAGTAAGTGTTACAAGTATTTCAGTAAGTGGTCATTGAGGCTACTTCAGTGACACCATAACTACTCTGAGAGCAAGGACAGCTGAGAGCCGGCCACACACATACACACACACACACACACACACACACACACACACACACACACACACACACACACACACACACACACACACACACTCATACACACACAAACAGAAACTGTCTCTCTACCTTCCTACTCTACACTATCACATCAGTTTTTTTATTTATTTTCTCCCTGTGGACCATGTCAGGAAGTCACTTTACCAAGGATTGTGCGCACACACGCGCACACATACACACGCGTGCACCCACACAAAGAGACAACAATCTGATGATAGTAGCACTCATCAGCAGGGCCTCCTCTGAGGAGCGCGCACAACACATGCACACACACACACACACACACAAGCACACACACATGCACGCACACGCACACGCACACACAGATGGCCACATTGTGACACACAGCAAGTCACAAGGACATTCACACTCACAGGGAGAGAGAGAGAGAGAGAGAGAGAGAGAGTGTGATGGGAGAGGTCAGACAGATGCAGGAGTTTAGAAGGATGAGAAGGGGGAATGAAATGAAAAGAAAATAGGAGGAGGGAAAAGGAAAAAAGAAGGAAGGAAAAAATGAAGGAAAAGAAAGGGAAAAATAAAAAAAATCTAAGAAAGGGAAAAGAAAAATGAAAGGAAAGTTAAGGGGGGAAAAGCAAAGGAAAAGAAAGAAGAGGAAAAAGATAAAGGAAGCAAAATAGGAAAAGGAGAAAGGAGAGGAAATAAAATGAAGCGAAAGTGAAGGGAAGGAGAGGAGGGGGGAAAGTAAAGGGATTAATGGAAAGGAAATAACTGGAAAAGACAGGCTTGAAGGAAGGGAAAGAATGAATGGGTAGAAAATGGGAAACAAAGATAAGGAAAGGACAGTAAAGGAAAATGGAAAAGGGCAAAAGAATAAGAAAAAGAAAAAGGCAGGCTTAGGGAGCAACGGAGACAAAGTGCAAAAAAAAAAATCCTTCATTCAGAAATATCTAGTTACACAGGAGGGGACACACTAATTATGCTAATTACACACATGGTAGATGAATTTTCACTTGGACACACCTTTGTTAAAAGCGTTTGTTTCTCTCCGTATCAGGAGTTTTCCCACCCTGTTACTGGAGACGCCCAAGTCATTCCACTTACCCTTGGTTCATCATTCAGCACAGAGCATGAAGCATGAAGACTGTGCAAACCCATTACATTCAATGATTTCATCACAGCATTATTTCCATTTTTGTAATCAAATATTGTTTGTGATTACCCTCTAGTTACCTACTATAATTCAATCTAGTGTTTGTTTATTGTTATAGCACACAAGCACAGGATGTAATGATTTTCCGTGGACATATTAAAGAATTTGGATTTGAGAACTTAATCTTTCCAAAACTATGTGTTTTCCTTTGTGAAAATATCACAGAGCAGCTCAAGCTCAAGACAACTTATGTTACTGTATCATTGTTTTTGTTATATGATGATTCAGTAGACAAAGAAATAACTGGAAATTTCATAACTGAAAACCTAGAAAAGTTCATTTAAATGTTCGTCAAAGATTAAATGAAGCTTGTTAATATTAACACATGCTGTATATTTAGGTAATACAGATGATCTTATAGAAATTTTGAGATTACTCTACATAAATCCATGAGAAAATTTTTGATATTATCCAGAAAATAAAATTAAATTCTTTCAGACTTCAGATTTTTGAAAGATGTTTAAAAGATTTTTTGATGCATTATCATTCCTACAAACCCCATAACTGGTCTAAAGAAAAGCTGAATGGCAGAATGTGGGCGCTTATGAAAAGGTCTCCTCTTCTGGGTTGCAGTACAGTTACGCAATGTGTGTGTGTGTGTGTGTGTGTGTGTGTGTGTGTGTGTGTCAAGGGGCAGGTTCTTGATGCTTCAGCACTTCGACTTATTTTAGTAAGAAACCTTCAGGAGCTTCCTCCATCCTAAAGAGAAATGGTGCATTATTATTCTGATTTTTTAAGTTTCAGCTACTCTGAGAACTCAACCCTTAACAGAGAACTTCAGCAAAATCAGTATTGCATCTCCATAAAGTCGAGGGACTTAAAAGAGATTTAAGAAAAAAAGAATAAACATAAACAAAGTAGAAGGCAGTGAGATATCCCAGCTTTTTGTCGCTAGTTTGGGTCAAGCTCCAAAGAACACCAGATCCTACATTTCCCTTAATAACCATGTTTCATTCAAACCAGAACTCCCACAGCTGTGATGAATGTATGAGAAGTAAAAGTCATTTCAAATAACTATCACAGAACAGAAACAGGATAAACTTAATCACGGTGTACCGTGTCATTTTTCCTTGATGCATTGCGTTTGGAAGAGGTCAGACAAGGGTCAAACGTCAGAGTTTAGAGGAAGAGACACACAGGAAGGAAGCTCTTGCAGTTTTTTCCTGGAGTTTTTATGTGGCTTATGAGGTGTTAAGGAGGTTAATATTGGATTTATTTAAATTTATATTAATATTTTTCCATATCTTGCATAACAATTAGATATTTATTTACAACAACTTATTAGATATTTTCATTGTTGTTGTCATTTTACTTTTCTTTGCGATATCTTAATATCATTTTTTCAGCTGCGATGACCCCCAAAAAAATAATTTCACTTTGATCTAATTTAGCTGAATCATGATATGGATGAATAATCTGACCTCAGAGTCATTAAACAGACAGAACAAACTCTTGTGAATGAATAAGCAGGGGAGGAGAGGCTGCCACATCCTGTCACTCTTGGTCGACTCTGCAAGAGTCAAGGCTAGGAACTCACCCCACCCCAGTTGAGCGTCCTGGCGAGGTCATTTCCTGTTCCCAGAGGAAGAACAGCGACCGGAGGCTGGGGGTTCATCTGCAACTCATCGAGAGCGGACAAGATCCACCCCACCTGAAGACACACATTCACAGATAACGTAAGATTTAGAAAGAAAACTTGTAATTCATCGCTAAAGCACAATCTAACCTTAATTCACTGCGACCTACTCACTCCCCGTTGTCATCAGAAATTTATCCAGCTTAGGTGGATAAATTAGTGTATCGATAAAACCAAAATGTGAACCTGCAACTAAACAGCCTCCATGAAACCTAAACGTCCAACTGAAGAGACTGAAAACAGCAACAGATCAAACCATCATATCAATGTAGAGCAATAAGGTGACTTTTCTGTTCCTTTGACAAATTGATAGATTAAATTGGATCATTTTGTTGCAAACTCTCCTTCCGCAATGGTTCTAATGTCACCCGACTGGAGAACCAGCCCCACCACCTGCTTATTACGATGGACTGCATGCTAATATTTGCATAACAGCAAATGTGCATTGTTTTGCATTTTCTTTTTGCAGAATCTTCCTGAAATTCAACTAAAATCTGCAATGAATCCTATTTGAAATCCACCTAAAGGCCGAGTGCCAACAAATTTGAATTTCTTATTTTTTCAAATCTTTCTTTCTTGGTTATGTTTCACATTTCAAAAGAGTATTTATAATACAGAATAGAATAGATGGGAGTCTTACCGTCCCATCCCCTCCACAGGCAAGGATCCTCAGATTTGGCACTTTCCGATACATCTCCAACCTGAAAGCACAAAACACCCATTAGCAAAGAGAGGGTTGGTTGTGGAATGAAAGAGGCTCCTTTGGCAACAGAGTAGTGCTGATTGATGTCGAGTGGGTGTAATTGGTCAAGGTTTCCTGAAAATTGCTCAAACCAATGGGCAGCGTTTTCTGAATGAATAAAAAGAGGATAATGACTCAAGCTGAGTGAGAGGATATGGTATTTTTCTCCCCACAGCAGTGTATTTGTGATAGAGGTGCAACATGAAATTAATACTAAGTAGAAAACGTATAGAAAACACTGTTTAAATCTTAGTTCATTTTTTACACACTGATGAACTGTTTTCTAGCAGAATGTCAAACTCAAGACTGTCACCTTGACTTTACTCTAAATGTGTAAGGGGCATTACTTTCAATAAAAGCCCAACACCATCCATGGTGGAGGGTACTTACGCCTCTCGCAGCCCCCCCTGTGACAGGTCGAACACTTGTCGCGGGTTCAGGATCCACATGAACATCTGCAACACCTTGGCACCCTACAGAGAGAGAGACAAACAGAAATTAAAAGTTTTGCCAACATAAAATTATTTAAACACCTACCATATAATAGCAAGGTTTACAAACAACTACAGACATTCACTTTACAAGTACACTAACAATCTTAAACCCTTTTAGAAATGCATTGTTTCTGCTGGTGCAGACAACTACCAACAACTCCTGTCAATCAAATTCAGCACGAAATAATTATGATGGTGATGAAGTTTTTCATTAAATTCGGTTCATCTGATTAGAAAAAAAAAAAAAAGCAATAAAAAACAGCTGCACATATTTTGACACTTAGCTAGCTCGTGTCTGTATGTTCGTCTGTACGTTATAAGTTTGCTGACCTGGTTGCCTCCACTCTTGGGATTAACGAAAACCAAGATGGGCTTCATGAGAGGAGAAGGGAGCGGCTTCAGCATGAACGGACGCCACTTAGACTCCTGAAGAAAGAGATGGCGTCAGGGACGGAGAAGAGAGGGGACAGACAGAAAAGGACAATGAGAGAAAGATGTGCAAAATGAGGAAAAATAATTTCATAAGGTCAAATTTAAAGTAAGTATACAGTAAAAAAAAAGATCAGTCAATTGTCCCTCGTGTGTCAAGATGTACACAGTAGCTTTATTCTGATTTTGTTGAATTTTTGTCGACTTCTACTGTTATGTATTAACGTCAAGTCGAAATTTATTTTCAAAGCCCAATGTCATAAATCACAAATTGGCCTACAGGAGCTCAACAATCTCTGCTTTAAGACCCCCTCTGTCCTTAGACCCTGAATTCAGACAAGGAATGATCGGAATGATCGGGCCTAGTGAAAGGAGGATATAAACCTGATCCTTCGACGATCACACACTTAAAAGGTGAACACACACATACAGGTATGTTCTCTGTCATTCAGTTACTCACATCCAGGCCCTTCTTGCTTGTCCTTCGTTTGAAAGATGTCCGCTTTTTTCTCCTAGCAGAGTTCTTTAGCGAGCTCTAGGGTAGACACACACACACAGACACACACAAACAAACAGACAAATATATAAACACACAAACAAAGTTCACAAGTTAGTTTCTTGTGATGTTAATTAAAAGTGCAATGAACAGTAGTGATGTGTGTTTGTCTATGTGTGTGTGTGTGTGTGTGTCTGTATGTGAGTGCAATGACAGACACAAACCCAGAGATCCCTCAGAGAGATCCAGCATGTGCCATTTCACATCACATCATGGCCAGAATCTCTCTCACTCACACTCACACACTCACACACTCACACTCACACTCACACACACACACACACACACACACACAATCACATAAACAAAAACACAAACACACATTGTTTTTGACACAGTCCTTCTTTTAGAGGTTTATATTTAGACCCAACAAGACATCTCTCATTAATGTCATTGAATGACAGCCGCTGGACTGACTATTGAGCGAGCTCTGTAAGGGGAGTGTGCTTGTATATCTGTGTGTTTGTGTGTGTGTGTGGGTACACCTGGGGTTTCCTGACTTTGATGATCCAGGAGGGTGGAACTATGACTCCAGCGTGGGCCCCCAGGGAACAGGGCTCCTCGATCTGGTGCAGCATGAAACACGTCACCTTGTTGTGGAACTGCGACAAACATGAGCCTCGTTATTATTTCTCCTCTTTATTAATTATCTTATCAGTCACGCGTTTTACGTCTGAGCCACAGCTGTCCTCAACTCTGGCCTTCTAAAGGGCCATTTCGCCATGTTTTGGGAAGATTTTTGCTATGCTCTATAGTGATTTTTTAGAGGATGTGTTACTTACAGCCTGTTTACACCAAGAACAACTGATGGCGATGATTTCTTTACTGTGGAAGAACTTCTGTTGAAAACTCTGCAGCAACAGACAGAAACACCCTGAGTTAAACTGTACGAACACTAAAACATTAGTGTGTATGTGTGCGTGTGTATTCTTACCTTTCCACACTGTCTACATTTGCCTTCTTGTCTTCGTCTGTGAACCCAGTGGTGTCTCAATATGTTCTGCTGTCAGAGAGAAAAAGAGGAATGCTAAATATTCACGTTTTCTTCTTCTCACGATGTAAACATGATACACAAAAACTCCTCCTCTCTCATATTTATATAGGGTACACGCGCACGCACACACGTTTTTACACAACCACAGAAACACCCACACTTACATCTCTGAGGCAGCGGGAGCCTCCCTCTCTGAAGGTCGGCTTGCATCTGAAGTTGATCTAGTCAGACACAGACAAAAAAATACATAAACTGAATTTTGGTACAGAATGCCAAATAATATCAGTACCAGGATGGAATAAAACCACAATAATTTTCAACAGGTGGAATATATAAATATGTCTTCTACACTAATGGAATCATAACAAAATATGCTGATAAAAAAACTTTTTTTCTCTACTTCACTGTCTCTGCAGTTGCTTCTTTCTGACTCTGTAAGGCAGCATAAGCTAATAACAGTATTGTGGATATTACCCACCTAGTGTATCAAGTCTGTGTGTGTGTGTGTGTGTGTGTGTGTGTGTGTGTGTTTGTGTGTGTCATACTTTTTCTAGTTGCTCTATGCAGCCGGTGTGAACAACGATCTTACAGGCTGCACATTTCCTCCTGGGGGCGGACTTCTTAAAGGAGAAAACAGACACACAGCACAGAAGGCGGTGAGATACGCAAACACAGACACACACACACACACACACACACACACACACACACACACACCAAATACAAGCAGCAGATAATCCAGTCAACCCGATAGACTCTGATAAAAGTCATACAGACGCTCAAGCACACAATGAAATGTGCTCAAGGTGCCTCGACACTTCACTTCTCTTCTCTTTCACCGAAAAGACAGTACAGTAGAAGACAGTGCAGGCAGGAAAATGAAACCTTGACATTTTACAATTTCAGTTACTTTTCCTCGCCCCACATGACTCAAAATTAAATTTTGTTGGCAACATATTATCCTTACTGATGCTCCTGAAAGCAGCTAAACAAGGTGCTGCTCTATTGAAGTCGTCTACACAGACACATTAAGACTCTTTAGCGATGTTAGCAGCCCAAACAGGCTTCACTGGGCAAACTGATGCTCTGAGTAACACCAGCCGCCAACATGCCGGTTCAAAGCAGCGTTATCGTGTATGCCATCTCAGTTTAGCGTGTTAGCATGCTCAACTTTGCCAGTCAGCCCTAAGTGCAGCTGAGGCTGATGGGAATGTTTCTGCAGGTATTTGGTCATAAAACAAAGCATCGGACAAATAGAAGATTCAACCTGAGGAGGACCTGTTGTCATTTTACAGAGTGAGTGGAAAGTTTCGCCTAATGGTAGCATCATAGGAAAATTCAGGAGCTTACGCTAGAGTTTATCCTCTGAGTACCGTGAACACCTATACCATAACAATGCTACAATTTTTCACATAACCTTGACATATTATATAAGGTTCAAGGTGTTTTCCACAGAAAACCTCCCACTCCACACCTTATATTCCCTTTTTCATACCTAAAAACCCCCAAAACCTTACACTTTTTCCACATTTGTGCCTCTGTAAATTCCATTTAGTTTCTCTTTTACTTATTCTGGCTTTTTGGTTATAAATCTATTGAGTTACCAGAATCAAAAGGGTTGAAAAAGAAGTTCGGCACAAAAATGGAGGCCTCTAGCAGCAGTTCAGTGACAGTCCGCCGGTCACTGTAGAGATATTTCAGTATAAACTAAAACCTGTCACCTGGGGAACCTGAATGTCTATACAAAACTTCATCTTAATTTCGCCCAGTGGCTGTTGAGATATTTCAGACTGGGACCAAAGCAGTGGTGGTCTCCAGAGCCATGCTGCTGTTGTGGCTAAAGGCAAACATGCTATTTCTGCCAATGAAAACTAAAACCATGAATAAGAGGTGTGAGAAAAAAAGTTGAAATGATAGGTCAGAGATAGCATCAGTAGTTTATCACACGGTGTAACTGGCTATAAAAAAAAAAAATAATGGGCAAACACTTGAGGTGCCAAAGTGCTCTTTGCCTTCAATAAATAATATTGCTCTGCTGCCCCTGCTCTTACAACGGACGAACTGCTCATTATGGGCAATAATATGACGGCAGGTAATGGAGTGGGCGCTCGGTTTCCTCTCAACTGTCACTGAGAGCAACACTTGAGGACACAGGGCTTCTCCCGCATGAAAAAACAAAAAAAAGGACAAGAGGAAATTTATCAATAAACTTTCAACACCACTTTTAACGAGAAAATGTCAAATTG
The DNA here is from genome assembly GCA_016859345.1 of Istiophorus platypterus. NCBI lineage: Eukaryota > Metazoa > Chordata > Actinopteri > Istiophoriformes > Istiophoridae > Istiophorus > Istiophorus platypterus. Next base: position 3,701,155 of record CM029130.1, read on the forward strand.
AGGAAGCCAGATGTTCTTTTTGTCAAGATGATCTGACTAATAAAAACGCTTGGGAATCGACGGGCCCTGGAAAAACAAAGTGCAACGCTGAATCAAAGGGGGAACTGGTAAAATAGTAATGCCAGATATTCAATCAATCCAAGTCTTTAAAGGCTACATTTCTTAAGAACTGAAAGGGAACTATGACACCATTTCATATTACAAAGAGTCACCCAAGTGCCAGTGCTTTTGTTGTTTTGGTCTAGTTTGAGTCATTCTGTAGAGAGTGTGTTTTGGGTTTTTTTTTTTTTTTTTTAAACAAGTGGTGAAACCCATTTCTCAATACGGAGTTCAGTGTTGCAAAAATACATGGTGTCCCAGAGCCTGTTCTCATTCCTCTATGACCCCCATGACAGACCAGAGCCAGGTGTGGAAAGGGGAACCGGTGAGGCAGAACCCAGAGCCTTTGTAACTGCGGCGATGCGGTGTTTCACTGTTTTCCCTTCCCGTCCTGGTATTATATCCCTTTTCCCTCCATTTCTAAAGCCCACAGACAGACCCCCCCCATAAAGCTTATGACCAGATGTCCCTCTTGGACGCGGTGGTAGCTGGTTTTCTGGACATATCTGCAGAAGACCGTCAGGAACAGATCGGGCTGCAGAAAGGAGCCTTCCCAGGTGTATCAAAGAAAAGACGGAGGGCGAGATGCCGATGAGAGCTTGTGGCTAAATGCAGGGGACAGGGTTGACTAGCGCTGTTGTACATCTATACCTGCGTTACTTACTTCTGCGCAAAAATGGCAATAAAAGAAAAAGCACCCGATTCATTTCGGTGACATCTACTCTGGCACAAATCACACAAAGAAAGGCCCTTCTTTCTGTTGCATTTCAATCTTGGTTTGTGTTCAGTGAATTAATTTAAAAAAAGAACTGCAAGCTAAGGGTCACGTAACTTTATTACCACCTGACCTCTATTGACAGTGTGAGCCACTTTAACAATGTTATCTTACAGACCACACTGGCTCTGGGTGAGTTTTTTGTTTTGTTTTGTTTTTTAAAGAAAAAATGTCACAAAGGAGACAACTCAATAAGAACTGATTACTGAAAATTGAGTTTGCTGATTTTTTTTTCTTTTCCCACAAGGCTGCGTTGAGCTGACCATCTTTAATTATCTGATACTTCTTCAGCCAGGGGTTTTTTCTTTTTTTCTTTTTTTTTTTTTACAGATTCAATGAAAGAGGCTTTTGTTGGCAATGAAAACACACATTGTGGGAATTTAGGAGGAAAACGTGAGATATCAGATGTAAGTGCGACTGTAATTGCAGGGCAACTGAAGGGATCCTTACATGTGGGTTGTTTTTTTTTATATATATATGGAACAAAGCCTGCAAAAGAAGGTAGATGGATTATTATTTAATATTTATTCTGAGTTCTCCATATAGCAAATGTTTTCGCCAGTGATTTATCAATTTAGTTGTAGACTATGAAAATCCTGATTTAAATGAGAGTTTTTCTCATAGCATCATTTGAAAATATACGTTTAGCAATATGGTTTTGACTTTAATGAGTAAATACTTCATTAACTCATTAATTCTGATTGACTAAAAGTTGCTTATATAAGTATTCATGAGGGATTTTAATGTAAAATTTTGGAGGGAGTTACGGTCCTATGTTTTTATTCAGTTTGTTTTACTTATAATCGCCATTTTTGCATTGACCTGGATTTCAGAGACATTGTTGCTCTGTCAAAACTAAATAGTAGTCAATGAAAACAGTAACACAACAGGTTGTCGGACAAGCTTTATTGTGATTCTTTGTTTGCTATAGAGTTTTATCAACTTTAGAACTGTTGCGTCATTCACTTTTTCATTGATAGGTAGACAAGCCAGCAAGGCTACTGCGAAACAGGCCAATGACACTTTCTCCAGAGTCTCCTTGCAAACTGCTGCGAGATTTTATGAAGAGGTGAAAGAGAGCGTTTCCTACAGTGTGAGTCCTCCGTTGCCTTCTAGTGCTGAGGTTAAAGCTTCAGCTGCAGGCTCTAGACAGCCAGGTTTTCCCTTGATGACTAAGACTCAATCAGCCATATCTCGCCCGAGAACAGGTAGGAATGTGCTTATCCACGTCAACCGTGACTTGTGAAAGCAAATCCCAGATTCCACTGAGGTCAGGTTGTGCTTTTTAAGTAGCCAAAAGCACACGACGCTGATGGAATATTTATCTAATTAAATTCGTGACGGGGGAGATTACGGCCAGTTTATTTTTGCTGCAGCTCCGTCGTGCTGGCAGCAGCCTCGGCCGTGTTCTCGGCGAGCCTCTGTATTTGCAGACCATCAATGGAAAGGTTGGTTCTCAGCTCTCCGTTCCAAGTGCTGCCACTCCTTGGACATGATGCGAGGATGGAGAGAAGGCCCCTAATACCTGCAATCTAAATAAATACAGCTAAATGCGGCTCCGCATGCTCGAGGTTAATGCAACTTGAAAGTTCACATTTTCCGTTTTCTGGGTAATTTCTCCTCCTGCTTTGTAGACATGGTTCGTCTGAATGAGCACGTGGCATCTTGTTTAAAATAATGCTAAATTACTAGAGGTCCAACAACATGATCAGACAACCTGCTCTGTCCGTGAACCATAAGTGGTCATGGTTTGACTTCATGAAAAAGTAAGCCAGGACGGAGAAGACCAAATTTCATGCATTTGATTTTTGCAAATTCAAAAATACTGAGTAATGGATGTGTGAAAAACATTTACTTTGATACAATTTTAACCATAAATCAGTTCAGCACTAAAATGGCCTTGTATTAAACAATGTGCTTTAAGAAATTACAGTTCAATGTCTTCTCTTTCTTCCCACTAAATCCAGATCAATTATTAGAAAGAGACGAAATCTACCACTGCTGCCATCAGCTCCTGCAGCACTCTGGCATTAATCTTCTCGATGTTATGTCTGGGTTGTGGCCATTGTCTGCCCTGTGCTTGGACCAGCTCACCTGGCTGACCACACATCAGCCAACACATCGCTTGACAAGCTTGTAAAAGCTGGAGACATAAAGTTTTATTTGCTCCTGGTCATAAAGTCACCGTTTCCATGTTAGTGCTGTTAAAGTGAGGTCAGCTTTGTAAAACAAGCCATTTGAAGAAGTGATTTGTTTTGGTCTAACTCTGCCTCGCAGCAACATTAAGGAGACAAAACAACCGTAAACCTGCTTTAAAATTATCGACCACCTCTTAAGGAGTGTATATCAGTGAATGGTGATGCGACGGATATGATAACAGTTTGATTAACTAAGTTTATATTGTTAAAACGACCAAACCTACATTCTGGCCTCTAAAATCAAACTTTGGTATTTAACTATTTTGATAATTAATAAACCTTTACCAAAGTAAATTTTCAAGGAAAAAGTACAAACATTTATTGTTTCAGGTTCTCGGCTAGTTCCATTGTATCAACCCCCTTGATCTCTCCCGTCATGTGAGTTTTATCTCAGTTTTTATGCTGTTGTAGGTGCAAAATATCAAATTAAAACTTGAGAGTTTTTATTCATTATAATAGGAGTCTCATTAGGGTGGACAAGAATAATAATTAAAAAAACAGGTACGTGTAAGAATTTGCTGCTTTTTCAGTAATATTTGTTATGTCCTGAGAACAAGAAAAGACCTCTCTCTTTCACTTAATCACACACACACACACGCACACACGGAGGATGTGGACAGTGTGTACACCACTCACTGCGGTCTTTAGCAGGCAGGTGTCTTCTCCGAGATAACAGAGCTCTCCGGAACAGCTCGTCTCCATCCACAGGTGATCCCCATTCACAGCGTTCTCCTGCAGGGAGACACACACACACACACACACACACACACACACACACACACACACACGAACACAAAGGAGACAGATAGAGGAGGAGATGATGATATAATAACTCGTATTGTCCTCCCGTGTCTCTCGCTCAGATTGTTTTCCGCTTATATTAAACTGCAACCTTATGCACACAAACACTCGCGGTGGAAGCGGTCAACGAGCGTGTCAAGCACATAATTGCCGCTGCTGAGTAGGTGGGTTGTTTTCGTAGCGCATGTTAATTTTACGGCGCCCGTCGTAACGCCACAGGTTTCCAAGTCGAATGCAAACACACGAGTACATAACACACATCTATATGCTTGCAGACATATGATGTCACTAGAATCCCTGTGCAGCTTTCAGAAAGGGTTGATTTATAGTTGCTACATTGTGGCTAAAAATCCTTGTGTCACTGTATACTATGAAAATAAGAACCATTTGCAGGCACACGAGGTTAGAGAAAAAAATCTCTTCTTATTTACGCCACTTTGTCAGTAATTTTGGCTAAAACCCAGCAGCAGCCCCACAGCGAATATGGACAAACACTATCTGACTCAGTGGCACCTAAAAGGGGCCACAAAGCCTCAGTAAATCAACCCCTCAGCGTGTAAAAATGAGTGATTAATTACACGAGTGATTATATATGAGTGAGCGCGCGTGTGTGTGTGTGTGTGTGTGTGTGTTACGCAGGGAGCTGAAGGCCAGGGATGACGTGTCCCTGCAGAGAGAGCGGGGGGGTGTCTCAGTTCTCAGATGTGGGCCAACAACAGTTTGTCTGCTCACAGCTTCCAATTAGCAATACAGCACTGTTTTATTTACTATTCACCATTGATGCATGATTTATTTAGTACCTAGCTCTTCAGCATAGTAGTAAAAAAAAAAGAAAACATGAAATTACAGGTCAATGAAGATCACTTGAGACTTTCAATCTCCCACGCTGACAATCCTTGTTTTTTTCTTAATTATACAGGGTGCTTCTTTAGCACAGTTTTTTTTATATGCATGAAGCATTTTAGATGCCGTTTATTCTGCTTCAAGTGCCTTGTTTGTTTTCTCACTGAGCCTAGTGTGCTTCAAATGGAAAAATGCTCCCACTTCCATTATTCTAAAACTACCCCCCCCCACATTCTCTCCTCCATGAATCAGATAAAACAGAAATTTGCCTTTTTTGCATTAAATCAGCTGTAAACAAGTTTTTTTATTGTCATTACAAAAATTCCACCCCGACGGGATCTTAGATTGTTTTTTGCGATAATTGCAAAAAATAAATATGAGTGAATTTGCAGTGGATTCAAATTGGATGCAATTTTTCAGGTTTTTGGTGTTATTTCCATATAAAATCTGATTTAGAATTCATTTACAGTTATCCCAGATCATTTAAAGATATTTATTTTTTATCTACTTGATCTTACAAGATGAAAAGAGATTGCTCAGTTTAGGTTATTGTAGGAAGTTAGATATGTTTCATTAGATTTGAGCTGGTGGAGATGTAACAGCCAAAGAAGGAAGCTCTGCCTCACAGGATCACTTTGGGGCAAAGATTTTATGAACATTTTATGAAGAAAAAGTCATAGATTACAGTCAATTTCTAACCTTTACCTTGTTTTGACCTTTTCTGGCAAAATGTGGGCTTTGCACAAAATTGCACACACTTTTGAATAATGCTGGGACTGATTTTTGATTGAGATTTTAGTTTGGAGTGCCACGGCTGAAAATGGACAAACTTTGCCTGGTCAAAAATCCTTGCTTTGTCTGTTTTGCAGGGCTGTTTGATGACATTTTGCAGAGTACGTCCCATGGCATCCTGACATTTCCCTGATTAATGGGGATCTTCAATGCATCTCAAAAAATAAAATCATTTTGAAAATGGCATTTACTTCGTGAAGCATTTCGAAAATGAAATCCATTAAATCCTGCAGAATAAACCCCAAAAAAGTCACATCATGTAAAATTCTGAGACAAAAAACTTTCTTTCAAAGCTCGGTTATACTTTTTAGTAATGATCAACAACTGAAAAGAAAACTGCTGCTTTTTATTCCACATCCGGCTTCTGAAACCAGTCTGCAGTGACTCAGTAAAACAGAATGAGGACGACGTGTGTGTGTGTGTGTGTGTGCGTGTCTGTGTGTGTGTGTGTGTGTGTGTGTGTCTGACCGTCCAGTCCACGCAGGTACGCACGTCCTTGTTGGGGCCATTCGATGCGGGTGGCAGGGAGGGTTGGGGTGGGCCGAGGTGCTGGAGGCCTGAACGGGATATCGCCTTCCTGAGAACGACATGAAACAAGGAAGAGACGTTCAAAACCAGAGTTAACACAGTCAAAAAAAAATCAGCACCGTCATCTTTATCTGTGACACAGATAGAAATAGATTTCAGTATAATTTAGCATGTAAATGAATTATTCATGCTCTGAGACCACATTCAGCAGGTTTTAGCTGCAGATACTCAGTTGAAGAAACTGGGAGCAGCTTGGAGGAAAGAGTGCCAGCAGCACTTTAGGCTGATGAGAGAAGGGATGACATGGCCATTCTGTCAGAGGATGAGTCAGCAGCCATCTCTCTCTCTCTCTCTCTCTCTCTCTCTCTCTCTCTCTCTCTCTCTCTCTCTCTCTCTCTCTCTCTCTCTCTCTCTCTCTCTCTCTCTCTCTCTCTCTCTCTCTCTCCCTCCATGTTTAACTCTCTGACTCTCCACCTATGACACCTTCCGCCCCCCATGTTTTGATTTGCCCTCTCGCAGGGTCTTCACCATCACCTCCCTAATCCACATCAAAGAGCCAACTCGCTCTACCCAACATATATCATCTGTCTATACATTAATCTAGTCTTGGAGTAGTTGAGTTACCTTTAAAGGCAATGAAAACCAATTTCTTTCTCACATCAAAAGATGTGAATCATTTTCATACACCAATCAGAGTTTCTGATTAGTAGACTCTTCATAAATAATGTAACAATGTTTTTTCCCCAAACACAGATGTGAATATTTAAAGTCATAGAGAAAAAAAATCAGATTTAGCCATTATCACAAGGGTTAAGCTGCTGAAACATGACTCTTTTTACACAAATGTCGCAATCAAATAAAGTCAAGTATTCTGTACTCTCAAAAAAGTGGGGGAAACCCATAAAATGGTTTCAGATCATGTGACAAAGCTACTTTCTATTCTAACCCAAAGGAAACATAAGTGCTCAGCAGAGCGGAAAAAAATGCAGATTAAAAAAAGTTCTTCATTACATTTACAGTATTTTTAATCAGTTCTGAAACAATTTCAGATTAAACCTCATATCACTGTCAATATCAGACATTTGACAAGAGGCCAAAATTGCCTCAGTTTTCGATCTAACTGGAAAAAAATATTATAAATTATGGAATTAAAGATGTCAAGTCAGAGGGATTTCAGTTGCTTTTGCTGAAATTTCTTAACGCAGATATATGGACTGTTGAATGCTGACTTTTTCTTTTTCATGAATCAGAATTTCTATTTTTTTTTTCTTCCTCCCAATTCAATGTATGTATCGTCGTCCAAAAGATGTCTGTCTTTGTTTTGTCATATTCTATGACAAGTGTGTGGTTTTGGTCGGATTCGGTTCTACTCTTCTACAGTGTTGAGCATTTTCTTTTTTTGGGTTTGTTGCTGTCAGAAAGATAAGCTTTAGCTACATCCTTCGGCTCTGGGGAAAGGGGGGGGCCATTTTTTTTTCTCTCTCTTTTCTCAAACTAGACAATTAATTAACTAGATTAAAAAAAAAAAAAGTCAAATAAAAACAACTAACATCATCATGTGATGAAAAATGCATGACCAGGACCAAAAAGCCACATTTTTAAAGTTCACAGTTTAAAAAAAAAAAAAAAACAAAAAGCTGAAAAGACTTTTTGTTTGGTTTTTACTTGATGAACTAGTTGATGGTGGTTGATCTAGAAAGAAAAAAAGATTTTTCTATTTTGAAAAGAGTGTGTTTGATAAGCATTTGATTTTATTATGGTAAATGAGTAACTAATTGAATGGTGTGGGTGTGTGTTGTGTGTGTGTTTTGTGGTGTGTGTTTGTGTTGTGTGTGTGTGTGTTTGTGGTGTGTGTGTGTGTGTGTGTGCGTCTGCCTGTCAGTGGAAAAGGTTGTACTGAGCCCCCCCATATCAGGTTGAAAGTTTCAGTGGCCGTCCTTCTAAAATTATCATCCAGGACAAAGAGGAGTCCATTTACACACCCTGTAACCTGATGACACACCCTGATGCACACACACTAACACAGTAACACACACTAACACACACACACATAAAAATATGCATGCACTCACGCTCACGACACTCGGGATAAAAATAGTTTTGCGTGGGTGACAGCAGCACCAATGTGACGACGTATGGTGACTGGACATATGCCACACAGAACAGGGGACCACACACACACACACACACACACACACACACACACACACACACACACACACACACACACACACACACACACACACACACACACACACACACACACACTCTCCAACTTCATGAGTCTAACGTTGTAGAGAAACGTGTTCTGGTGAATGCAAATGTAGTGCAAAGAGTGAAGCGAAGTAAAGGGATTTGAAGTGTTATTCTTGTAGTTTTAGTCCCCGTTTGTTTTGTTTCGGTGACATTTTAACCTTTAGATCTGAGGACACTGAGACCGAGTCCATTAGGGGAAGTAACAGGAGCGGCCAAGCGATCAGATGGGTGGTGAACAATCTGTCAGTTTATTGAAAACGCTTTTTCGGAAACGAAACCAAAGGCAGAAAGTTAATGTTTGAACATTTGTCAAGGGAAAAAAAACAAAAAAACAAAACAAAACAAAAAAAATGTGAAGAATGTTATAAGATATGTATGCAGTGGTTGTTGGGACAATTTAGATAATCTACACAAGAAAGGAAGTGAAATTGTGTTAGGCTCTCAGCCGTGACTTGCCATACTTACTGTTGTGAGCACACAGTTTTTTCTAACACAGTAGATGACACCAGCGGATATTTTTTCATGTGCATCTCTAATTTTACCAGAAAATGATTGTGTTCATGAATAAAAAAATTACTGCCTGACTTCTCGTTGTGCCCCCAGATCTAAGATGTGTAGTTTGGGGGGGTAAAGCGTTACTCATTAAGGCAGAGAAGATGACAACTGAAAAACTGATGAAAATACACACACACACACACACACACACACACACACTTATACACACACTTATACACACACTTATACACACACACACACACACACACACACACACACACACCACCCTGGTGCTTATTGCTATGTCCGAGTGGTGAGCCGTGAGGATTATTATAAACTGATTAGGGTTGATCAGAAATGAACGGATACTGTGTGTGTGTGTGTGTGTGTGTGTGTGTGTAAGTGTACACTTCTTACTCATAATGAAATGATCCTTGCATGGGGGTGTGTACCTGACCATGTTTTGTTTCCAACGGGCAAAGAGAGAAAAAGTCAGAGTTTCTAAAAAAGGTCCAGAAACAAAAGTGTACTAGATATATTCATCATAGAACCAGATAAATGGGAACACACACTTGAATATGCAAAAACACAAAACACAAAACACAAAACACACAAACACACAAACACACAGAAACAGACGCAGACACTCTAATTCAGAGGTCATGGGACACCATTATATTTGAGTGAGTCCTAATCTACTAAAAGCAGACAGGATCACAGGCATTAAGGCACACTCCTAAAATCTAAACAAAAATCTGCAGTACGAAGCTTTTCCATGGTCTGGTCACACACACACACACACACGCACACACACACACACACACGCACACACACACACAGACACACACAGACACACACAGACACACACACTCGGCCTCGAGAGTTATTTTAAGTAGATTTGTTCTCAAAAATGGGCAGTAAAAAAAGTCCATCAATCTAAAAGTAAATCTTGTTTAAAAGCGTTTAAATAAACAGGAATTAGGGCCAAACAAAGCAAAAATGACCTTGTTAAAGAACATTGAAATCGCACCACATCAACCACAGATATTCGTTGCTGCGTCATTCTCCCTTTTACATGTCAGTGTCAAATTCAATATAAAAAAAAAGAGACAAATAGAAAGACTCTAAGAATGTGTGTCTTACTCAGGATGTCTACATGCCATGTTTACAAGCACAGACAGGATTAGAAACCAAATTTAATGCATAAAAGCCACAGATTTGATCAAATACCCCCTTTGATGCAGAAGTTTGTTAATTTTGACCTTTTTCATTTTCCTTTCTGAAGAAACCATCATTGTTACTCTAAAGCCACAATGCTTAGCATTTGACAATTTCACACTTTGCTATTGTCACTAGTAGTTTGTCACCAGTAATTTGAGACTGTGAAACACAGGGGCAGATAGACACGGCATCTACCGTGATAACCACCATGGCTATAATTTGATCCGGGGACACAAGGAATGATCGGAGCATCATATAGTCTTTGATTTCCATTTTTTAACCAATAATCGGGAAAATTGACAGATGCTTTACTCACATTAAAATGCTAAATATGATGGGTTTAAGTGGCAGAAGAATTATAAAAAATGTCCTTTGTGTTTTTAATTAAGTAAAAGCAGCATTACCACAGGGTACAAACATGACGAGGACAATGTCAGGACTCGACTTGGTTACAGTACTATAGTACCAGTATAATGGTACCATAACTTAGTATTTAAAAATTTAGCTTCCTTTCAGCTTAAGTGTACATCAGTAATTTTAATGTGATTCATGGACCAACTATCAGACGAGCTTGAATGAAACCAACAGAATCTACAGCGATCAACTATCAAACCTAAGCATCCTGCTGGGCTGATTGGTTGCAGAGTTTTCCACACATTTTAGTTGCTGCCCTGTGAGCTTCCTCAACCTTGTCCCTGCTCATTTTATTCTTCACTCTGCTCACAACTTACGTTGTAGCGTCAGCACTTCTGTTCTCAAGTTCTCAAACGTGCCACAACTTCATACTTTAACACTATGCATAGCAGATATTTTTTTAAAAAAAGGACTTGTTGTTCCGCTTTCATTATGTGTTTCCTCCACAAATGCTAGATTTTGCCGTTGTTCCATTGACTTTGGAACATTTTTGGCGTCCACCTTGTGTCGTTAACAACAGTGCCCATGGGTTATTACATGTTTGTTATGTTCTTTTTTTTCCTTTGCCGATGCCTGTAGTGTCAGAGAGACTAACTAAACAACAGAGAAACAAATGAACAGTTCAATAAGGGATTAGTTGGCTGCAGATCTAAACAAATCCAGGTATTTCAGGAAAGTAATGTAACCTGGTATCGGAGTCAATCTCTAAAGGAAAAACAGCAAATCCTCTAATTTGAGAAGCTGAGACCTGGGAATGGTTTACATTTTACTTTAAAAATAGTTGCCAACTGACTTTCTGTCATTGAAGCTCTAAAAGTAATTCAAGTTAAACCCGGTTTAAATAATGGACTAAGACTGGGGCCCAAATATAGTAACGTATGACCAAATGAACATACATTTTTTTCAGATTTAGGAATAAGAGAAGTTTCAATGGCTGCTGTCATGTTTTTAACAAGTCAGGTGAGAGAGATGTCAGCAGGAAGAAACTGACACTTAGCTTCTTAAAGCCTAGAATGAAGAGATTAAACTGAACCCTGAATAGTGGAGTTGAACGCAGCTGCTTTCTTTTGTCAGTTCTAACACCACCTACTCTCTCCCTCTCTTCTTCTCCCTGCAGTATAATGCTCTCTCTCTCTCTCTCTTCTTCAGTCTCTCCACTGTTCTCTGTATCTGGCCCTTTCCCTTTTTTGTCTCCCTCTCTTTTCTTCTGGAACTAATCGCTCTCCTTTTCCTCCTCCACTCTCCTCTTCTACCCTTGTCTCCCTCCTCCTCCTTTGTCTCCTCTTTCCCTCTTCATGTCCCCACATCACCTTCAGTTTTTGCAGATCTCCCCGTCTAATCTCCCCCTTTTCTTCTCCCACTGGTTCACTCCTCCTCCTCCTGTCCTCCCTCACATTCCTGTCATCCTCTGCCCTCTCTTTCTCATCCACCCCCTCGCCTCCTCTCCTTATTTTCCACCTCCTCCTCCTCCTCATCTTCCTCCCGCAGAGTTGGGTTGTCGGCGTTGCTATAACAACAGCACAGTAGGAGCATCGGCAGCTCATCCAGTAATTATATTGATAGATTTGTGTGTGTGTGGACGCATGTTTCAGCAACTTTACAGTAAATTAAGTTACTTAGACAGAAACTTCCTCACCCTATGTGGGATGACTGTATCGTGAACAAGCACGCGCGCACACACACACACACACACACACACACACACACACACACTGCAGACATTTCATTTCACAGCCTACACACTAAGGATGACGTAATCTCTGTAATTCTCCAACTGTTTTCTAAATACAGATCCTCTGTAACCATGGAAAGGTCAAAGGTTACTACAGCAGGAACCACTGATATACTTCACTACTATTCAATTGATCAAGGTGGGAAGAAAACAGGCTTCTTGTGGTGGGTGGTGCTGAAGATGGCAAACGCGCCGGCGTAATTCTCTCCATGCCGCCACTGCAGTCGTTTTTAACTGGCTTCTGAAACAACCCCCCCCTTTTTTTTTCAGCGAGCCTCATCTGCCGTGGCCATGCATCGGCGTTCGTGATTAACCGCAGAGGGAGAGCAAAAAAGGTAATGGCCTCTGAGAGGGAAAAGAGGCAGCTGCAAGTGGGAGGAATTGAACCGAGCATCTTCTCACTCTCGGAGCCGGAGACGCTGTGATTATGTGGGAAGAAGTTGGTCGAAAAGAGAGACACAACTGCACAAGTGTGGGTTTTCTGTTTAGCCGTTTTCTGTGGAAATGCTGTAAAGGATTTGTTCAACATATATTACAAAATCCTAAATTTGTAGGCTTTTTATAGGAACATTCACAAGCTGTACTACATTATGATGCCTATGTACATTATTGCATTACTGAGTTTGTAATCATCTTCCTAGGCTGTTAAATACGGTTAATAATGCGTTCACAATCCTTTTTCTTATTTATTCAAAAGTATTAATGTGTATTTCTTCATCAAAATGATAAAAAGAGTCATATAAAACACAATCTTAGAAGTGTTTTCTACAGGTTATGACTTTAGTGGAGTTTTAAGCTCAAGATCAAAGTGTGACATCATTGTCTCCTCCAGATGTTCAATTTCAACACCTCGGGAACGACATGTAGCCTGAAAATATTACTTATGTTCTATAATTTATCATTATGAGTCCAAATATTGATGCTACCATTGACCATGTTGATTAGAAAAGGTAACTAGAGCTGAAACAATTTGTTCAATACTCAATAAGTCAATCAGGAGAAAAATTAGCTGCTACTTATCTGATAATTGATCATTAAATTAAAAATACTTTACTTGTCCCTCAAGGGGAAATTTTGCGGCAAGCGAGATTGCGAACACGTATACAAATAAACAATCCTTTCACGCACGTTAAAACAATCTAAAAATATCCAACACAACAAAAGCACATTATGTCAAACTTCCCAAAAGTGTCAAAGTGCCAGAGCATTAATCTTCTACTATTCACAAGTCTAATGACCAAACTTCCTTCTGTTTTGTTCTAAATACAGAGGGAAGTTTGGTTTTAATCCAGATCCATCGTTGCTACAAACAACAAGCAATTTCAATCTCAAGATCCCCTCTTAGGCTATGGGAAGTTTTGATAGACCTTTTTCACAAGATTAATTATAACAGAAAATTATTGAATTGTGAACAGTAAATTGTTACACTGCGTTTTGTTATCTGCCCAAAAAATATCAACAAATACATCCACTCATACTTTCCAAATAAGAAAGAAATCTTGACCACTTAGTCTGTAAGAACTAAACAGCCTCAATTTTCAATCCAGATTCCATATTAAATTTTCATTAAATAAGAGTCAAGGGAATTAGCACTTAATGAGAGAAATGCTGACACCAAACTAAAACAGGGAGTACTGGCCACAAAGTCACCGATTGTTCTGTTTAAAAAGAGGAAATTTTCATTTATTTGTGACTGTTAGCTGATATAAAAGTAACCTACACGGGCTTCAGTTGTGAGATGAGTCAGGGAGGTTCATTTTTTCACAAAACCACTGTACTTTCATGTTATGAGTCACACCTCTCTCCATGCCAAAAAGTTACTAGCAGCCTTGAAAAAGGCTCAGAGCCATTTATCCTCAGTCTGACATTTAAAGTGGGTGATGACAACAAACATTTCCAGAATTGATTTGTTTCACATAGGGTTAATAATAATAAAAAGCATTTGTATGACCTGTTAAGCTGATTATGATCCCAGCAGATATATAATTACAGGCACTTCAATTGCTAACATGCCAGTTGCAACAGTTTCACTCACCTGTGGCCAAGAAGCCGGTGAAACCAACACGCTCTTTTCAGCCTCCTACTCCTTCCTCCCCGGGCACCGGCTCCGACATTTAACGTCATTATTCTCAACGGTTCGCTCGCTTTATTCTGTTGCTTATAACATCCATCTAACAAAGGTTAAAAAAAAAAAAAAGATTCCAGTGCCAGACTGAATCAACCAACAGCAGTTATTTCCCCACTGACTCGCAGCGAAGGTCAGGTAATTATGCCCATCAGCGCGACAGGCAATGGAGACCCGACACCAGACATCCGAGCTCTGTCCTGTCTAAGAGTGTGTGTGTGTGTGTGTGTGTGTGTGTGTGTGTGTGTGTGTGTGTGTGTGTGTGTGTGTGTGTGTGTGTGTGTGTGTGTGTGTGTGTGTGTGTTTGTGTGTTTATTGATTCAGGTGAGGGGTTATGGTAACATGCAGCATAGGGGAATATTTTGCTCGAGACCTGGTCTAGTTAGTTACAGGTTGGACTGGAGCACTGCCAAAGCAGCATGATATTAAGGTTATTCTTATAGAAGATGAATGTAGTCAATTGAGGAAACGATAGTGATTGTGTGTATGTGTGTGTGTGTGTGAGTTTGTTTGTGTGAGTTCCAGAGCAGTGGTGTCCAGTGAGCGATGATATCGGATCCACTACGCCTTACGTCCGTCCTCGACTTTCCTCTACCTCTGTCTCTTTCATTTAGAATAAAGGTGACGAGCAGAGTCAAAAGAACATAATAATAAGCATCAGTGCATCATGAGTATCATAGAAAAGCATTTAAAGAAATTAAAAGGGAGTAGAACTGGACATTTTAACAACACCACACCAATATTGTGAAATTAGACTGGAGTTTGTTTAGGATTTCCTAGATTATAATTGTGGGTTTCTGGTCCTAAATGCTGCATTACCGTTAACTGTAAACTTGGGGCCATTATTTATTTTACCAATGACTTCTTATCTGTGAATATTTTCCTGATTTTTCATAGTCATATTCATATTAATCTCATTATCAATATCACAATATAGGCCAAAAACATTGCCCTAAAAGAGACTTTATCTGTGTAAAGAGAAGGATAAAAAGGTCTTAACTCTCTCTTTCTGCCCTCTATCCATCCTCCTGTTCCTCCCTTCTCATCTCTTACCCCCCCCCCCCCTTCCTTCCCTTACAGGTGAATCTGCTCTATTTTTGGAAACATTACGTAAGAGGCAACCTGGCAAGGGTGACCTGAGAAACACATGCAGCCAAACCAGTACATGAGCTCCTGCTTGCTGACACACGTGCACACGGACACACTCATCAGTCCTGTTAAACTGAAGCATTTGGCTTAAAGTTTGTGTAGCACACAACTAGATGCACATGGAGATTTAAAGGCCACGAAGACCACTACTTTATTTTTTTAGGCTCTTTATGCTGATGGACTTCAGGGGAAAAACAACCAAAAAAAAAAAAAAAAACTCAAAAACTACACTATCTGTCTCCTCTATTTTTTATTAACGATCAATCTGCCCTTTTTTAAATTTATGGCTTAATCGTTGAATAAGAAGTCCAAATAATAATAAATAATAAATAATAATAAAAAAAAATTAGTTTACAATGTTATTTGCAAAAAAAAATAATAATAAAAAAAAAATCTGAGAATGTTTAGGTGATTTTCAATCTATTTTTGCTTGAAAAATTATTCAAATGATTAATTGACCCTGAAAGCAGTAATTGATTATTTTTCTGCCAATCGACTAGTCAACTGATCGAGTTATCACTTAAGCCCAAAAAACAGACTCATTTTCATTTCCACTATATGCAGGATGTTTCAAGTGTCTACATTACAGTTTCTTAAGTTGCGGATTGAACCACACAATTGGCTTCCAGTCGGGGAACAGCCTTTTAGTGTCAAACTCCTAATTTTGCACAGTGGAGATCAAACATCACGTGGGTGGCACAGGGGCAAAGCACTAGCCAACCACTGCAGAGACCTGGGATCAGTTCCCCAGTGGTGTGACCTGCCGCTTGCAGTGTTTGGGGGGGGCATACACACACACACACACACACGCACACACACACACACACACACACACATACACACACACCGTGTCATTCACTCACAATGCGGCCTTGTTCAGTTAAACCCATCCACGTGACCGTAACATCTACTGTAACCTCATCGCCATTAACATTACAATTATAGCTGCAACGTTTCAATGATCAGTCCATCGACAGAGTAATTAAACAGCAACTGTACCAAGTAACCAAATTCATTTTAAGCAAAGATGTATGAAAATTTGCTGTTTCTAGCTTCTCACATATGAAGACGTCCCGTTGGTCTGTGGGAAACTTTGACATGCATTTTTTTTGTTTAATCATTTGTGTCCTTTCATTGAGAAAACTAGTGATAAAAAAAATAGATTTCAGAGGCGTTGATGATGAAAATTAGTCATTAGCCTCAGCCCTAGCTACGACAGTCAGTTGATTTTCACTGCAAACCGATAACATCGGGGTTAGGCAACTTTACAAACCTGACACAAGATGATCTTGCTGCTGCAGTTTGAAATGTGGAGAGTTACAGATAGTTATTAATCTTGATATTAACACACACACACACACACACACTCAATGTAAAATCGTCAGTTACATGGAGCTCAAACAGTTGAATGTTGAATGTTAAGGACATTTCAGACTCTGCCCTTAATTCAGCACAATCTAATAAACACTCGTTCCGTTCTCCTTCTTGCGCTACTTCTGTTTCTTTACCACGCGCCTTTCAATCTTCGCCCTTCCTTTACATCTTTTCCCAGTTTCTTAATCTCATTTTATTCTCTGTCTTTCCCTCCCTCTATGTGGGTCAGTGTGAAAGGCTTGTTCATTGCCGCTGGTGGCACAGCATACACAGAGTGTGTACTAGCGCATGCCAGTGTGTGTGTGAGATAGAGAGCGACATGCAGAGGACGCTGCCTGTGTCTCTGCAGGCCTCCTCTCGGTGCCTCAGGTGATGGGCTGTGATAGATAAATAATAATCACCACACGCACAAACACACAAAAGACACACTAGGAAATGCCTCTCAAAAACTTGCACAGACTTTTGTTAGACAGTAGCCAAGAGGGTCTCAGCGTCTCGTGACACCAGTCGTCATTTTTAGGAAATCATAACCAGGGAAATGCACAAAAACGAAAACCTCAACCACAACCACAACCACATAAAAACAACTACCACACTGACTGTTGCTTTATCCTGAGGACCAAAAGAACAGTTACAGCCCTCTTTTTGTAGGGAAAACTAAATCCTTTGTTAGCTTATATTACGCTAACTGCCACTCAGCAACGGCCAATAACAGCCCAGAGATAATCTCAGACTGACTGCGACCCGTTGGCCCGCCGTGGTCTAAGCCGCCACCTGAAGTCCACATTGGTCTGAACAAGAACAAAAACGGCCTGCGGCTGTATTCAGGACAGAAATAGATCAACCTCAAAAGAAAAAAAAAAGTTTTCTCATTCATCTCAGGAAATGAAACCCTGTTTTTTTTTATACTATTCATGGCTTGTATTTCTCAGCAAAAGCCATTCAATCTATTTATAATCTGTAATTACCTCTCTATGTGGGAGTTGTTTTTTTTTTAGTTTTTTTTTTTTTTTTTTAATTGTTATTGGCGGGGTCCGCCTTTCTCGCACCGGGTTCAAATTGTTCTCACACACACACACACACACACACAAGAAATGACGCGGCGTGTAGTCCAGCATTAGTGGTTTTAATTTAATCTTTTTGACATCGGCCTCACTGGTGACTGTTCCCTCCTTTTATGGCTGTAGCAAAAGGAATAAAATGCCCCAAAACACCTAAGTGTTCAACTGGCTAAACAAAGGATATCTGCTCCCCTCTTGTATTTCGGACAAAGTAGCTGCTCGAGTACCATTTCCTGTTTTATCAAATCACACTTTCTATTGCCACCAGTCACCGAATCGACCCGAGACTGAAATCTGAAGGACTACAGCTCGGGGGGGGGCAGAAAAAGAAAACACAGGGAAAAAAAAAAAAAAAAAAAAAAAAAAAAAAAAAAGCAAGCACCCATTGCTGGTACACTAACATGAATTTTTCAAGTAACATAATCGGTTTAAAGGGTCTATATGTAACTGTAAGTAGAATTTAGATTCTATGCTGTACCTTGAGATTATCTGACAACCTCTAAATCTTCAAATTCTAAATGATCCTCTGTGTGTTTCCATCGACAATGACAATATATTTTTGTCCCCAAGGACTGTGCTTGAAAAACCCAATATGGTGTTTTCTAGTTTCAATTAACAAAACAAAAAATATAGATATACAAATAGATAAAAAAATAAACAAACAAACAATGCAACCACTGGAAATCTATCCTGTGTGGATTCAGCCTCAGTCTGACCCCAAGCACACAGAACCACACAGACACACAGACACACACACAAAGACACAGACACACACACACACACACACACACACACACACACACACACACACACACACACACACACACACACACACACACACACACACACACACACAGGAACATGACCACATACATACAACAACTGACAATAGCAGGAAGAAATCAACACACCATAGACGCACAAACCGAAACACACACACACACAAATGCACACATCTTCAGTGAATTACAACTGATTGTGCTTCATCTGTGGTAATTTATTATAAAAACACAAAACATTTTCTTATCATCTTTGATAATCACACACAAATGTGTCTGCTTCGGATTGCTCAGCACACCCATATGTGTGTGTGTCTGGACATGTGTGTAGGGTGTGAGGGGCGTGGTTGTCATGGCAACGCCTCTCCGACTTCCTCTCTGGTTTTATCTGAGTGCACAGCATTCCCCTCTGTGTCTGTCCGTCTTCCTCCACGTCCGTCCGTCTGTCCGTGCGGTGGAATATCTCAGTCCCTGTGTCAGTGGTTGTTCACCGCCAAAAAACAAATGTATCTACTTAGTTCAGTCATGTAGCCCGGCTCCGCCGCTGCCCCAGGTCGCAGACAACGGCCAGCCGCCGGCGGGTTGAATGACTTTAACCCAGTTGTTCTCCGACCCCGCTGAGCCAAGGCTGATCATCGACCAAATAATAAACCATCTGCTGCACCTGGGGATCATTACAGTCCCCAGACAAGCGCCATGGGCACAACTGGCACACTTCTGCCACAGTCCAACTCAGTTCCATCAATAGCCAGGACCCTGAAACCGGTTCATCGAAACAGGATGCGGTTGTTTTTATTTGTTATCACTTACAACTTTTTCCTCCTGAAACCATGTCTCTTATTATATATGTTTTGCAGGAAATGTTACTGCAACCCGATTCAGTTTTCCTTTAATGAAGAACTGTTGTTGTTGAGCAGCGTATTTGTTTCCCACTTAAGTATCGAATCTTACTCTACAATTACCACCTGTATTGAATACATCACTATTATATTTGTCATGGTTGTGCCTAGACTCCCACAGCAAGTGGTTCAGGTTATTGCATGATACAAGAATACATTGGGGCAAATTTGCATTAATATGTTAACATCTAGGTTTAACACTACATCGAAGTTCTATTGTTGAATTAATTTATTTTAGCTACTTTATATGTGTCTGTGGTCATATATGTGTGTATAATCTATTCTTAAGTTTGATTCTGACTGCATCGAGTTTTTTATCCTCCACTTAAATAAGTGTAATATATTTAATTACAGTCTACTTTTCTCTTCTCTGTGTGTCTCTGACAGGGAGTGGGTGTCTGAGAGCAGCTGCAGCTGCAGCGACACTATCAACTCTTATTAGATCACTGTCCTCACACATACACACACACAAGTTAACATACAGGCATAGTGAAGACACACAAGTAACAGGTTCACAGAAGAGCAGATGTTGAATCAACAGTTTAAACATCCATTAATCAATCACAAATAATAATAAGCGACAATTTTGATAGCAGCCTGATGTTTAACCTACCTTTCTCTGTTTTGTATAGTTATATATAAATTGAATATCTTTGGGTTTCAAACTGTTGTTGGGGAAAAAACAAGCAATTTGAAGACATCACATCTGGCTCTGGCAAATTTATCTATTTCCTGACCTTTTATAAGATAAATAGGTTCATCTGTAATGTCGAATGAATGAATGAATTCATTATTAGTCGCAGGCCAAGATGGATGAGTATAAGGCAAAGGAGAAAACAGTGGAGTAGAGGGAAGCACATTGATAATGCAGAATATAATAAACCCATTTAAAATAAATCATTATGTTAGCACTTAAAAACCTGGAATCGCGTAAAACATTAGGGTGTTTGCGTTACATTTTTGATATCATATGTGTTTTGTCTATGTGCATGCGCATGTGTATCCGGTTCTGAGGCTGGATACAGGAAGCCTGACTCTTTCCCTCTGACCTTCCTCCCTCTATTTATAAGCTCCCCCCCCCCCCCCCCCCCAAAACATAGTACCTTTTCAACTGGATTTGCCCATATTCTGTGAATTTAATCTTCATGACTTTGTCTCAGTTCAATATTCCATGTAGTATGCATTAAGTATTTTATACTCATTTTCAGAATATTTCAGTTTTTCCAGTTACTATGCCTCATCCTATTTTGTTCTATTAGGGGTTAATACCAGACGCATGCCACTGTCCGTCAATCAACCTGCTGCATTCGAAAGCTGTTGCAACAGCATCCAAAATTTGTTACTCGCGCACTAAATATTTTTTATTTTTTTGGGGGGCATATTGACTTTTTTAGCCACACTGCTAGTGTGCCTCTACAGAAGGGGATGTCCCGCTGGATTTATTGCACTGAACTTTTTGTGCAGACATTCACGGTTCTCAGAGGATGAATCCTGATAACTTTATTGATCCCCAACTTTTCGTCTAGCACCGCTGTGGAGGTCACATTTTTTGGAGAGATGGGGACCGAATGGGAAAACAGGAAAAAAAATCCTTTATTCCGACTCGGACCGTTCACACATTCTAACATGGTGGTTGGCCCTTGTGCTAACATCAGACCAGTCAGACCAGTTAAACAGCCAGAATTAGTTACTTTTGCTGTGGTAGTAAACATTAGTATCAAACAGTGTGTAGCTTGTAAAATATTAGCTGAATTGTAGGTATTAGTGTTAATATTTTAATTTGCTGCAACTGTCAGCAATAATGCATTTCCAGCAGTTCTGTGTTGTTTGTTGTAAATCACCAGTTATACTCTTGCAGTGTGAAGACACCACACAATCTCAAAATCTACTCAGAATGAGCATGTATGGAGTCAGGCCACAGCTAGAGTCTCTCCCTTTCTCTCAGTTCAGTCGAGTTCCAGTTTGCTTCCCCAGCGTAAAAAAAATTAATAAAAAAATGCTGCAAATAGTAATTCAATTGTTATTAAACGGCAAAAATCGATTTCTCTGTAATTCTATGGTTCTCAGGGACCTCAGGACAGAACACGTGCACATCTGATGCTACCCTTCACAGGACAAGGTGAAGGTCTGAGTGGGTGCTTATCTGAGGGAGTGTGCCTGCCCTTGACTTGACTCCTCCATTGGCCTACATTATTTCTCCCCTGGGGGTGGATGAGAAGGGGGGGGTCAGATTAGAGAAAAAGGGAGGAGTGCGTGAAATGGAGAGAGAGAGAGCAAGAAACAGATAGAGAGATAGAGAGACAGAGAGACAGAGAGACAGAGAGACAGAGAGACAGAGAGACAGAGAGAGAGAGAGAGAGAGAGAGAGAGAGAGAGCATCTGTAGGCGGTCTTGGCTTTGCCCAAAGGCCTTGGCTTCCCTCCTCGTCCTCCTCCTCCTCCTCCTCCTCATCGTCATCATCTCCTCTGCACTTTTACGCTCTCCTGCTCTTTTTCCCTTCCCCTCCTCAACCTCACCCACCACTCCGCTCACGTCTTTATCCCTCCGTCCACCCACTACATTATCTTACTTTTTTTCCCCTTGGCTTACATTTTTTTGGTTTTGGAATTTGGATCGATTTCAAATTTATTCAACCGAACCGAGGAAGCAGATCCATGAGAGAAATGTGGTTTCCTAAATCGGGGAATACTTGTTGGCTAATAAAATAATAAAAATTAAAAGAAAACTTGAGATGAATTTGCCTTGATAACAATGATAAACTCAAAAACCAAAGAAAGGAAAGAAAGTTAGAAATTTTAAGGAAACTGTTTACAAAAAACAGAATATGATATGGAAATGAATTTCAAGTATTTCAAGTTTCAAGTTAAAATGATCAGTCCGGAATTCGAGCTCAACATCAAATGATTTCCCATCCCTTGAAGAGCAACCGACCCAGCAAATGAACAAAAAATATTAAATTATGGATCCGTGCATGTGACCATAAGCCTGCAAGCAACATCAGATGTACAGCCCTCGTTATGTAAAGCACCGCTCAGCGAACGAGGAATCATGTCTGTGTTCGCAGCCAATTAACCCAAGTGAAAGCAGATTAAATACACATTTCATTTTCATAGTTCATGGTGGCAGTTTCCAACCTGCAACATGTTTGAAAGGCTTCTGAGCAGCTTCAGTAGCAGACAGATCTGACCCCAGTGTGTAAAGGATTGAAACAGGAAGTCATTCCTCAGACTCTGCCATTCGTTGGCATGTCGACATTGAACTGCTAATGGACTACACTTGTCTTGATTATTTATTCTTAACACTCTGCTCTTGAATAGGTCTGATCACTTGAATATATCTGAGTTGCTTTTAAAATCGGGACATTGTAATTTATGATTCTAATCACTTTCCTCTATGCACACAACAATATCGACTGTATCCAGACGTTATCAATCTTCAGCACTTTATGCCTTCATCTATACCTTAATTATGACCAGAGTATCGGTCAGCATCCCCACGTATCCATTCATTAGTCTCCCTGCTGATTCATCTCACCCTCTGTATTCATGCACCTGTTGGCATTTGTAATTTATTTTTATGTATCAGGCTGCTATCAAAATCGAATTTCCCTGCAGGGGTTAATGAAGTCAACTGTCCATCCATCCATCGGATTGCGTGTACACATAACTTTTTTTATTGTTTTTGGAGTTAATGCAGTGCTACATTAATAAACCATTGGAGTCAAAGGATGGCGGTCAAGGTTTGGTCACGTCCATACGAAGAGCAAGATTCAAATTCCAGGGACCGGGGTTCGCATCCAGACTCCTAAAAAAGCACTTGGATTAAGGTTCAGGAATGATGATGGTTTCCGTTAAATGTTAATAAACATGTTCCGTGGCCGTTGACTTTCTCTGGGTTACAAGCAGACCATGATCTTTCCCAGACCTTAACCAAGTGCTTATGTTTTTCTAGTCTTTCAACTTGTGAGCTGCAAATTTTACATCTTCAGGCTCCTGAAAAATCTGGAATCTTTTGGTTGAATTAGTGGATAAATTTGAGGGTTCAAAAGCCAAAAAGGTCATGATGGATCTGGCCAAAGTGACAAAAACTCCCTTGAGGACTAATCTTTCTCCAAATCTGCCTCTAAACCACTTCAACATCCACTCAGTTTGAAAAGCCCCATTTTCACAGTTAATAGATGATAAGAGGAAGGTATTAATGGTATTTTATAGGTTGAGCATTTGTTAAATTAAGTTTGCCTGCTAAATGGCTAAATTTAGCTATTAATCTTTAAACATATTCAGATATCTATTTTAAAATGGCTTCAGGCTTCCAAAACTAGCGCAGGATTACCAAATTATATACTGAATAAATCAACAGTGTATGGGTTCATTAATTCAATTACTGCAGCAGTATCATATCAGTATTACTACAGCCCTGTTGGATCATTTCTCAGTAACTGGGCAACAAACTCATACTTTTGTTCAGGTTGCAAGTTCTTGAAAATAATAATTTCCGCCCATATTCAATTTCAATCATCTTCAAGATTTAAATTTCTGTCGCATTCGCTGACACCTCAGAGCCAAAACGCTGCTATATCACTACTGTTTTTGTTTTTTCTCCTTCTCTTTCTGTCCAGCAGAGTCAGCAGTGAATCTTTTTTCCAAAAAACTCCCACTCAAAAAAGCCCACTCTGTTTCTATAAGTAGGAAAGAGAAAACCAGAGGGCGAGAACTGCTTATTTGTCGGTTACTGGCTACTGACAGTCACGACGGTGGAGTGTCCACTCAACATATACTGCTGAAGCACTTACACACACACACACACACACACACACACACACACACACACACACACACACACACACACACACACACACACACACACAATGAGTGGTCTCTATGGGAGAACAGAGTTCCAAGAAGCTTTTGAGGTTTTTTAGGAAATTTCCCAGTGCAAGCAAGCAGAGTAATATGAAAGTATTATTGTCAAAACACTCAAAGACAAAGTAAGTGAATGCCTCCAGAAGTGTTAGAGCTTTACGAACATTCATGCCTCAGAACAGGCCCACAAACACGTTGACACCCTTCCTTTCTAGAGTCAGGCGGTCCCAGCTCCCACAAAGTCGGTGCTGAACTGAGACCGATTTGAGTCTCGACTTGTGAATTTATATCAAACCCGCTTATAAAACAGCCCTGTGTTGTTCTATGCTCCACTGAACTATCGACAAGAATTCAGGGGTGTAATTCCCAGGAAATGTTGCAGTGGCAGGTTTGTCAATGCCAAACCAACAGGAGAAATTACTCCGCTCTCTTAATGAACAGTCAATGAAAACAGGCATGCACACACACACACAAACAGACCCTGCAGGCGATTCAGTTCTGCGCCAACTTGTGAAGAACAAGGCAAAGGTGAAAAAAAAAGGAAAAAGGTATTGATTCCAAATAACACAAAACAAAATTAACAACTGTATCACATACTGCATCATTCAGGGATCGCACCTCTTAATAAAAAAACAAATCAAAAACGTGACAGGACAGAAGGGATTTCTCACGTGTTATTATTTATTCATAATTTCATGCAAAACATCTCTGGAGCAGTGTGCAGGGATTATGGAGGGTTTGCTCCATGGTGGCATGTTCGGGCAGGCGGGGCCGCTCAGTTGTCAGGACTTCATAGGCGAGCTTTTAAAAACACACAAACGCTTCCAAGAGGTGTATCCAGAATTGGATGTGATGCAAACTTGACACTCCAAAAATGCAAACGTGGCCAACGGAAAGACACAAACAGATGCAAATGGTTGTTAACAGATGCAAATCAGGGCAAAGGCACCGTCTGCTTGTGCAATACGTATGACGTCACCTTCACAGAGACGTGCTCTGAAAGAAAGGGGCCTTGATACATAAAGAAAATACCGCAGCTCCCAGTGCTTGAAAGTAACTCAGTACGTTTACTCAAGTACTGTACTTAAGCGTAGATTTGATGTACTTGTGCTTTACTCAAGTATTTTCTTTTTGTTACTTCTTACCTCTGCTCCACTATATTTAACTAACCTTAGTTACCAGTTAGTTTACAAATGAAGATTTACGCAAACAACTCTTTATTATAGATTAAACTACCCAACAGTATAGACAAGTACAGAGGGAAAGATGATTTGCTTTACTGCTTTTCTTTTTAATAATTTTGAATTAATTTTCTACCATTTTGAGGTTTGGACTATTGGTTAACAAAACAAACATTTATCACTTTTTTCTTTACTTTTACAAACAGTGAAACCACTTAAAATCGAATGCAAATAATCAGCAGATTTACCGATAAGGAAACTAATCATTAGTTTGGGTCCTTTACTAAATACTGCAGAGAATATTAGCTCCATGTCAACCAGCTACAACATTAAAATACTAAACACTAAAATACTAAAATAAATTAATGTCTAAGTGATAATAGTGTATAATAGTCACAGGGATATATTTCTTTTACTCTAATTCTTAAAGTGCAATTTCTGAATATACTTAATGATTTATCTTGAGTCTTAAGAACTTTTATTTGTAATAGTATTTTTACAGTGTGGTATTAGCACATTTACTCAAGTAAAGAATCTGAATACGCCATAGCGCCATAGAAACCCGGTTCTTCCTACGTCACACATAGACATTTTGCTCTTATCCTACTGCTCCTATTTTATGTCATTCAATTTCATACTCTGTATTTATGGAAATTTTCTTTCTTTGATGTTGACGACATTCCCTTGTGCAGCTGTGTCAAGTTGCATTTCCCCTTCGGGGGATCAATAAAAGTACATCTTATCTTATCTCGGGTTAATACTTCCTCCATCAATGGGAGTTCCTGGGACGGTTTTTGAAATCAGCCTGTTTGAGTTGTCAGGCCTGCACACACACGCACACACACACACACACACACACACACACACACACACACACACACACACACACACACACACACACACACACACACACACACACACACACACACACAGTAATACATCACATGAGGCGCATGTCAAACTGGGAACACCCTTTAAATGACCAAATCGTACCCAAAAACAATTCAGTCATTTACCCTATCCTTCCCTACCTCCGCCGACAAACAGTATTTTTCTGCTGACCGTGAAAAGGGGCACATGTTGAACGACAAAAAGATTGTGGAAAAAGGCTAAATTCAGATGAGATTCTGGGTGGGCAAATGTGGGAAAAAGGACAGTAAGGTTGGTGTGTTGTGCTGGAAGTGCACGAGCTATTAAAAACAGTGACATGAACCTCTGGTGAGCTTTGGACCTGCACTGAAACCTGCACAACTGTATTGCTCAATCATGGCATATTGTACCGTGTGCGCCCATATCCAGGATTATCATGGAAAACCAGTGTGGAATCCTGACTATTGTTAGCTTCAGCCAGTTTTTGATTATTAGTCTCACGCACTCACATCTCGTCAACAATTCCGGCTGTGAAAATTGCTTCGAATAGTCTTAATGAGGACAAAAGAGCAGTGGCTGGATCAGGAGTCATGAATCAGCTCACCTTATCCCCCGACTGCCATCGCTGACCGGCCGAGACGATAGCAGACTTGTCCCAACTTGGTCCAGTCTGTTGTGAAAGCCAAACCATAACTATAATCAAGTTTGCAATCTCAGTGTGTGTCCCCACCTTCAACAGAATAGTGTACAAAGCGTTTCTGCAGGGTTCAACGTGTATAGTTTAGGACATCTTAAGGACGGTTTATTACCACACAGAATTCCTTTTAATTTCCGTTTCATGATCACGCTAGCCCAAGCTTTAAAGTAAGACGAAAAAAATTAAAAATAAAAATAATTTAAAAAAAAGTGGAGACAATATGGCCTTGACTCAATTATATAATATTTTTCAATACTTCGGAGCTATATACTACAATGAATCCCCATGATACAATCAATTACGATAATAGGACCTGGATATGCATAAAACAGATGATTGGATTGACCAGTTAAAATGATAAATCTATTAAAGTTTATTGAAGTTTTTTTGTTAAATCTGACACTGGCCCTTTATGAACTTTCCCTGCTATAGCAGCGGTGGTGACAGTGTTTGTTCCAGGTCCGATGGCAACGACCGGAACTGCACTAAAAAGGGGATTAAACGGCCTCCTGCAGCACAAATCGCACTTTTAGTTTACGGGTGTGTAACATCCCCTGACAGACAAAAACTTCTTAGGACTAACATGACAGCCTTCGGCGGGCAGTAAAGATATATTTAATAAGATCTTTATAGATTAAATTTAGGACGTTTTACTACCTTCTGGGGCCTTTTTGAGGAAACTGAATTAAATGCTTTTTAAGCCTCTACAAGACCTGTAGAAACCTGTGTACAGTCAGTCAGGGAACAAGTCCAACGGCTGTTTGTGGCTTTGAACCATAACAGCAGGAATGTCACAGTGACCCAAGGGGCCATGACTAATCGCTGCAGCTATGAACCCACATATCACATTAGTCAGTGTAACAATCGTTTAACTACAGCTGGTGACCCGGGAATAATTTTTTTTGTTTAATACAAAAGAAGTTGCAAACTAACATAGATCCACTTGTGCATTAGAAGCAAAGAAGCCTACAGTACCTTCTAACTTTTTAATTTGTTGTCAATAATATAAAAAACAAATCTTCCATTTTTTCAATGCAACGTTAAAGGAGTAATATGTCTCTATCCAGGTTGCAGACACACTTGCAGAGCAGCGGTTATAATACTGTCTGTATTTCCTACTCTACAGTTAGTTAATACATGTCATGATCCGCGGCTAGAATATAGGCATTGTACTCCCCTCTCCCCACCCGAGCTCTCCCGCTTTCTCCCTCACATCTTCCCCTGACACCTACATAATTGCAGTCTGTCAGTGTGTTTTGTGTGAAAGTTTGTGTGTGTGTGTGTGTGTGTGTGTGTGTGTGTGTGTGTGTGTGTGTGTGTGTGTGTGTGTGAGTGTAGAGAGAACCAACATGTAATATGGGGGAGGCTTCGGATTCATGCTGTGCTTCTGTATCTGACCTTTGCTGCTTAGAATAGACACAAACGGGGAGAAGACGGCAGAGAAAATGAGAAACAGATAGAGATGGAGAGATAAAAGATGATGGGATGGAACGGGGGCAAAAGTGGAAACAAAACAAGAGGAAAGAAAGGACTGAAAACAAGGCAGAGGGAGAGAAAGAAGAGAAAGAGGCCAAAGGAGGAAAGATACAGAGGAAAAACTGTGGAGTAAAATGAAGGAAAGATAGAAGAAAGATAGAGGAAAGACTATGAAGCTGAAAAAACTGAAAGAAAAATAATCCGCAACTATTTCGGTAATTTATTTAAACATTTAATGGCTCCAGCTTCTCCAGTGTAAGAATTTGCCAGTTTTTCCAGTCTTATAATGTGGTGAGATAATTATCTTCAGGTTTCAGGATATGGGTCAAATACATAAAGCGATCTGAAGTCTTTACCTTTAGCCCTGGAGAATGATGATAATAATTTTTCACTATTTTCTAATGTTTTACAGGCCAAACATGTATTACATTAATCAAAAAATAATCAGCAAGTTAATCAATCATGAAAATAATATCTAATGGACTATGAGGAAAAAAGAGCAATAAACAATAATAATAATGAATATGAAAGAAATCTAAAGTCTTTACAGTATAAACAGTGTAAGGCAGTGAGTCACAAAAAAGCTAAGTGTACTCTCTGTAACCTCAAGCTGCAGCTGCCTAATAAAATTAATCATTTACTAATGACTCTCATCTAACCTGAGCAATTAGTCCACACACACACACACACACACACACACACACACACACACACACAGAACAAGATAAAGATGCTGTCTCACTAATTATAGCGTGTCTCCACAGCCGAGGTCTTGTGTGTGTGTTGGTGAGTGTAGAGAGAACCAACATGTAATATGGGGAGGCTTGATTCATGCTGTGCTTGTATCTGACCTTGCTGCTTAGAATAGACACAAACGGGGAGAAGACGGCAGAGAAAATGAGAAACAGATAGAGATGGAGAGATAAAAGATGATGGGATGGAACGGGGCAAAAGTGGAAACAAAACAAGAGGAAAGAAAGGACTGAAAACAAGGCAGAGGGAGAGAAAGAAGAGAAAGAGGCCAAAGGAGGAAAGATACAGAGGAAAAACTGTGAAGTAAAATGAAGGAAAGATAGAAGAAAGATAGAGGAAAGACTATGAAGCTGAAAAAACTGAAAGAAAAATAATCCGAACTATTTCGTAATTTATTTAAACATTTAATGGCTCCAGCTTCTCCAGTGTAAGAATTTGCCAGTTTTTCCAGTCTTATAATGTGGTGAGATAATTATCTTCAGGTTTCAGGATATGGGTCAAATACATAAAGCGATCTGAAGTCTTTACCTTTAGCCCTGGAGAATGATGATAATAATTTTTCACTATTTTCTAATGTTTTACAGGCCAAACATGTATTACATTAATCAAAAAATAATCAGCAAGTTAATCAATCATGAAAATAATATCTAATGGACTATGAGGAAAAAAGAGCAATAAACAATAATAATAATGAATATGAAAGAAATCTAAAGTCTTTACAGTATAAACAGTGTAAGGCAGTGAGTCACAAAAAAGCTAAGTGTACTCTCTGTAACCTCAAGCTGCAGCTGCCTAATAAAATTAATCATTTACTAATGACTCTCATCTAACCTGAGCAATTAGTCCACACACACACACACACACACACACACACACACACACACACACAGAACAAGATAAAGATGCTGTCTCACTAATTATAGCGTGTCTCCACAGCCGAGGTCTTGTGTGTGTGTTGGTGACCGAGTGCGTGTGCATTTTTCCGGGTCAGGGACAAAAGGCAAACTAGAAAAAATGGGCGGCAGATAGTTTGGCTGCAGAGAAAAAGGGAAAAACTTAAAACAAATATCATTATTGAAGTACAGCATCACACTCACACACACATACACACTAGTGTGTGAGTGTGAGAGAGAGAGAGAGAGAGAGAGAGAGAGAGAGAGAGAGAGAGAGAGAGAGAGAGAGAGAGAGAGAGAGAAAGAGAGCTTTGAGTTTGAGTGGGGACTCATCTTTCTGAGTGCTGAGAGATGATCAGTGCTTGGTAATCCTACCTGCGAACACAAACACACAAACACACTCGCACCCGCACACACACACACACACACACACACACACACACACTTCCAAAGGTTGGGGTTAATCCTTGTAGCGCATTCATGTTTATGACCATGCTTGTGTGTATGTGTGTGTGTATGTTACGAGAAACCTATAAATAGGCATAGATGTAGTTGTGCAGTAACTGGTAGAGAAACAGAAAAATCAGTATAATAAGTATAACCCAGAGTTTGGGACATCCCGCTAAATGTCCACTAAAGCTGTAACTAATCATTGATAAGTCAATTATTTTGATAATCAAATCAAATTTTTAGTCATTTTTAAGCAAAAATTACATAATTTCTCTTGTTTCAGCTTCTTAGATGTGAGAATTTGATGCTTTTCTTTGTCAAATACAAGATTAAACTGAATATTTACAAGTTTTGAACTGTTGGTCAGTCAAACGGGCCATCTAATGATATAACCTTGGACAATTAGCAGTTTCCCAACACTTAATAGCCCAAAGAATTAACTGATTAATGAGGAAATAATCAGCAGAATAATCGCTAATGAAAATAATCATAAGGTATAGGCCTTATGTCCACATTTATAGAAATGAAAACTGAAAAGAAAAACATTTCAGCCGCATCGAAACCAGACAGAAGAAAAACCCAAATCTCCCCTGAGGGAAGTGTAGCTTGTTTGATGTGGAGCTGACAGAGCAGCTGGCTGCGAGCTTCGCCCAAATTAGTCGGCATGGCCGTTCGGCATCAGAGCCGCAGATCTCTCCCATCCATCAAAACCTCCCAAGTACATCTGAGAGATGATTACAGCAGACAAAGAGAATAAATCAGAATCCAGAAATCCACAGCCTCTTAGCCGGAGAAAACATCTGGCAACCAAGCTAAGATAAAAATTATTAAAAAAGAAGGTCAGGAGGGCGAAAACAAATTGAGGGATCAGAGGTGAAAAACATGAGGCTGAACGAAGTGGCCAATTAAAATATTGAGTCATGTGTGGGATGCATGTGTATCCTTTTTTTCTACTGCTACCAAGATAAGGAAAAAAAACATTTTTCTTGTTCACTTGTCCGAAAATACAAAGAATTAAATGTTGCATATTTCTTGAAAAAGCTATTCCAGGCTCTGTGACTATGCCAAGAAATATTTTTGTCTTTTTGGGGATGGAGATAAAAAACAAAGCAAAACAGCAGCCATGTTTGCCTGAGGTAAGGTCAGTAAAAAAATTATCTTGTTCTCTTCTGTAAACAATTTTTTTCATTAGCCGCTGTATATTCTTTGGCAATAAAAATGTATGCATCTACCATTAGACCAAATTGACACAGACATAAGATACAGAGGGAGTCAGAGGCGGAGGTGCGGTGATGGAGTCGGCGTCACCTCAGCGGTCGACTCCGCCGGTTCATTATCAGCTCGAACGGGACAGATGGACTTTGTTGGGAGGGAGAAGGGGGAGGAGGTGCTGCTTCAAAAAGGTACAGACGCAAACCGGGGAGAACATGACCTGATATCACCAGAGCACATTTCAGGGCGAGGTTTTTTTCTTTTTGGTTTTTTTTTTTTTTAAGGGTTTGGTCAGAGAAGTTTTCAAGTAGTAGGTTTTATTTTTCCTTAGTTCTATTCTGAATAGTAACACATATATTTATCCGAGTTTGGTTTTGGTTAAGTTCTCTCATCTGAAACCACCTGTGGGCCCCTTTTCCCCCTTTACCTTTTTATTATATGTGATATCACTTCACTATTTTACTACTGTTAAACACTGTAAATATACAATATAAGCCAAGACATGTTAAACGATGAAAATGCACAATAAAAAAAATACGATAGTCCTGTTTCTAACCAATTTTTTGTTTTACTTTTGTTCCTTGCTCCTTTCACCTCCGTGGCCACAAGGCTTTTAAAAACTTTGACACCTTCTAACTATAAAAAAGTCATGGGAGCAGATGATTACTGAAGCTAACCCATCATCCAGATGATCAGCCATCCAGCCAGTCAACTATTCACACAGTCAGAAAGCATATTAACCAGGAAGTGAGTCTACCGGCCAGCCCATCATCCAGCCTCCCATCCAGTTTTTCAGTTTAATACTCTTTTACTGATATGGTAAAGGTTTCTCTAACAAGGGATCAAACCCAGCACCTCCAGCTAGGAGACGACCTCACTAACAGCCAGTAATCCAGCCCCAGTAACTCAGTCAGTCGATTAATCAATCGGCCAGTCGATCGCTCAGCCAGCCGCCCAGCCGTCCACGTTTACTAAATGTTGTTTTTTTTTTTCCTCTAAATCTTTCCGACACCATCCTGTCTAGCTTTGCTTGTTTTCAACGATCAATGTTTCGTTTTCCCGCAACTTAAAGATGAAGTCAAATTAGCCGGACCCTCCAAAAAACAACATGATGGACCAGGAGTTTTTCCTGAAGTTTTATACAGCAGCAAGTCGTCGTCCATCAATGTCACCTAAAAACCCTGAGGGTGTTGTGGTTCTATGCGTTCATGCTGTTTATCCGTAAATGCATTGTGTGATGAAAATAATTGATTTGTCATTATATTCTCATCAAAACTTATAGAAGATAACTATATGTATGTAAAACAATTTTCTATCTGTTTTTGTTTTTTTTATTTTTTATAAATCTGTTTCAACTGGGAAACCTCAGCCGTGGACAGTGGATTTTATTTCTGTTATTTTTTTGCAGATGGAGACGAGTGCAATGCATCTGGTTGCACCTTGACAAAACTTACAGCGCCTTCCAGGCCTGTGCCCTTTCCTGTGCATCCGAGGAATGTAAACAGATGCCTAAAGTATATAAAGTGGCAGGGAGGGGGGCCCCTGGGGAGGGTGTCCTGTCTTGTGGTCTAAAACCACAACAGGCCCTTGTTCCAATACAGCAAATCCAATGCGATTAGATGACTGGAGTTTTAATGTTCGCATCGATGTGGTCGGCAATCACCCTGCGGGCTGTAAGCTCACCTTTGTGGATTTAGTTATCACGCGGCTGCCTCTCTGGATATTATACTATACTATCAGATCATTTCTGTAGCCTAAAAAAATGACACAGTTTCCTTTTCGGGGTCGGTGAAAGACACTCTAAAGAGGAGAGACAAACAAGACTGGCCCGCATTTGATAAAAAATAAAGGGGAATAACAGGCAACATCTATCTATTAAAGTGCTGCAGTAATGTCCTTTCACAACTAGACGAGTGTCTGATGGAGAAGGAAGTTACTGACGGATCTTCAACAGGTCAAAGTTTCTCTTCAACAAGGTTCCTCTTCATCTCTATTACACCAGAAAGATCCACTTCTCTTTTCTCTCCTGTTTTTGCTTTTTGCCCTCTTTTTTTTTTTTTTTTTTTTTTTAACCCCAGGTCCATTTCCAAGCAGGAAAAGCCTCTTACAGCCAGCCAGACGACTAATAAGGAGCGGCTCCTGTCAGCCAATCCCCCTTAATGCCTCAGCACACTGCATTATGGGCAAAATAACCCCCGACACACACACACACACACACACACACACACACACACACACACACACACACACACACACACACACACACACACACACACACACACACACACACACACACACACACACGCTCATTCGCCCTCTCAAACACTCCTGAAAAGGCCAGGAAGGGAGAGAGAGGAAGAAGCCTGAAATCCCACCGTTCCAAAAGGAGACATCACCGTTCCTGCTCTTCTTACCAGTAAATGACTGATATGCAGGAGTGTAAACAAATGCACCACGAGCCGACCAGGGCAACGACATCACTCAGGGGAAGGTGGAGGGGGATGAACCAACACCTCTTCAATATGCACGGGTATAGAAAACAAAAGGGGGGGGTAAATACACCCTCATACACACATGCATTGACTGAGCCAAGAAAAGGCAGACCAGCATTCATCTCTTACAAACGATGGTATTCAGTTTGACTTCACCTTAAACAGATGGTGACTCGTTCCAAAATACAATTTTGAAAAGGAGACATTTTTCAGGCTGAAAAGCACATTATAATAAGAGTATTTGTTTAATCTTAATTATTCAATACTTAGTAATGCTTTAACCACCTTATTAAGCATTTATACCCATCATTTAAATCATTTATAACACTATAATGCCAGTATAAGCAGATATATGGACATTGTATTTACGTTAAGTGTTTACAACTTCTCCTATGAAGGGGTATTTCATATGACTATACTGTGCTTTACCATATTGCCATTTATTATCTGTTTATACAGCAGGCTCCACTTATGGATGTTCACAGGTTATTATAGTTATTAACAAAAGCATTAAAAAACACTTATATCTTCTCATATTCGCATTACATTGTGAAATAAAAGCAGGTTGCCTGATTACCTGATCCAGCAAAAGCAGAACAAACAAGGAAGAAAACATTAAAAAGGTTTAAAAATGTGGACAGAGTTGTTGTTTGTTCATGTTGGGCAGGTACATGACTTAATCCACTGTTTTCAACCAACAAACCAAATAACATGTGATGGAAAAGTGAAGATGTTTGAGTTTTAAGCTGCCGATCACACAGAAAAGCAATTTAATGTCAGCTTGAGCTTTGTGAAATCGTTGGGGCATTTTTTTTTTTAACCATTTTTATGCTTTACGCAGACAAAACGAGTAAATAATTTATCAAGAAAATATTCGACAGATTAATCGATGGTGAAAGCAGTTGTAAGTTGAAGCTCCTATTGTTAAACTAAAGAACTTTTAGGACAATTTACATCATTTTCTCCGGCGTCTTTTACCGTAAAACTTCTCATGGCCACGTAAAGTAAAAACCTAGAGATGGTTTACAACAGGCTAAAAATGGATAAAAATTCATCTGAAACTCCACACATCAAAACACAACAATGGAATCTGCTGACCTGTTCTGTCTGTTAAATTATCCATCCATAAGCATCCAGCTTAGTTTCTCTTTCTCCTCCTTACAGGAAAAGAGTATCATAAATATGCATGTATATCTGTTCCTCCGTTCTGAGGGTGAGAGGGAAAACTGTGTCAGGGAGCCTTGGATTTCATCAACAATTGGTTCTCTGATCGTCAGCTTAAAGAATTCATGAGTGTCTTTAAGCTGCCCGGACTCCGATCCGAGCGTTCCGATGAATTTAACACAGACTGTGCTGCAAAAATCGACTCACGCTCTGGTTTGTGTGAAATACAAGGGAGCAGCTCTTTCTACTGTACACTATAGAGCACACAGGTGTGCTCTCGCTCCTCATTGATTTTATCTGTTTGGTCCACTTTAGCCTTGAGGGGAATATGGATATAGAAGAGAGCAGGGAGTTTATAAAAACTCCAACAAACAAGAGAAGATTAGGCCCCCCCCCCCGGGACATTGTCAACATTGTTGAGGTTACAAAATAATAGACTTCTACAAAAATTCAGCTAAAGTATAAAAGAAAGAAAAGTCATATTTGGCTTCATCTCGGGTTTATGCAGTAAAAATCAGACAAAACACAATAACACTAACACGCTCGACCAGAACTGACGGTCAGATGGTCGGATAGCTTAACACCCCCCACCCCCCCAGTCACCTCTGCCTTTCTGATGTAGGATTAGTGTGTTTGTGTGTGTGTGTGTGTGTGGGGGGGTGTCTGCGTCTGTCCATTCTATTACTTTCCGAAACTGACAATCTGACTTTCGGATTCCACTTCAAACAGTGATTGGTCATCAGGCAAGTAAAATTAACTTTAATTACAGAGCTCCTCTCAAAATACAGTAAAGGCTGATGGAAATTTTAGGCTGATCGATACTGACACTGACATCAATCCTTGGAAGTTTAAAAAAAAAAATTAATAACCATATATTGGCCAATAGTTTCCCTTTGTTTGTTGACATAAACAAAATCAGACAATCTGTGTTCCTTTTTGTGATGAAGATACATGCTGAGTGAAGAACATTTTGCAGTTGGAAAAAAAAAAGTCAACTTGCCATTGCCTTCTGTTTCAAAACTAAAAACTTCCAACTTTGGCCGCGAAACCTGATTCCATCTGAAGTTTGGTGGATCAGAAATAACTTGTGATATTTCAGCACTGATTGCTGATTATAATGCATCAGCACATAAAAGGGGAACAAAAAGATGTACATGTGCTCTCTATGATGATTGCTGCCCTTGGCAAGTGAGTGTTCTTACACAAGTAAACGCGTTGAATGTTGTCCCCTGTTGTGTATAATGACCATCTCTCCTGTTCTTAACCTTTTTCAAATTGAATCCGCACCCCCTTGGGGGGGAAAAGAAATTCTATTGTGCTGCGCCGTGATGTATCACTCGGTCACACAATTACTGTAAGCGGCGTGACAGCACACACAGGCTTCTAAATATGAAAAATCTCTTCCCTTCAGGCCGTTTCTGACTATTGACCTGTGTGCGTTGTTTATATAAAAAAACAACTGCAGGCTCATATCGCAAGGTTAAAAATTCATGAGTTTCTGTACGGGCCCCCGCGGTGAGAACGCCTATGAAATCTGACGCCGCTCCGCACTTCAAATCTCATCTCAAACGTGCCCCCCCCCGTACACTTTCAATTGCAAGGCTTCATTTAAAAAGGAATAACAAACATAGATGCGGTTGCCTTTATTTTTAGAGCTAAGAGTGAATATCACAAGCTCTCCATCACAAAGTTCAGCATCAATAAGCAGCGGCTGAGGCTCTTGTTGGTAAAAATATATCAGGGACCTTAAATGCGCTTTTCTTGTGCCAGAGAAAAAGTCTTGGAAGTGGCACGAGTTATCAGGCTTGTTTTATTTTTAGAGTTGGAAAAAAGAAAAACTTTTATTGCTCCACCCGGTGTATCAGTTCTCTATCGGGTAAACACAGTAATTGTCTTCAAATGTGTCAGCACCAATTTGTCACTGTCATAATTTTCCTTCTGCTTCTCCTCCTTTTTCATGTATCACACCTTTGACTTTGGATCTAAAAACTGTCCTTTTTTTCTCCTCTCTTCCTCTATCCCTGTTGCCTCCATCTTTTTTTTTTTAATCTCTCCCTTTATTCCTGCCTCTGTATTTTGTCCTAATTGAAGGCTAAATAAGTGAGTTTTATATTACAGCGGCATCAGATGATGAAAGGCCTTTGATCGCGGTTATCCCTGCAGGTGTTGCACTGCGGCATCAACATCAGATACATTAATATCTTCTCATGTTTTTTCTTCCCTTCTTGTTTCTAGTGTGTCTCCCTGGCCTTTCTTCCCTTAACCGTGTACAGTCTCTGAGATGCATGAAACCTAGAAGTGCGCCGGGCCGCGGTGTGACAGGCGTTCATTGTGAGCGGCTCTTTCTGAAGTGGGCTGTAAATAGCCGGGGGTGGTGGGGGGGGGTTAATATTACGACATCCTGTCCTGTGGCCATTTTGTTTTTGCGCCATTTCCCACAAAAGGCGATGTTGAAATCTCCCCACACGATAAGCCGAAGTGATGAAACAAAAGTGTTTGTTTCTTTCTGCTTTCAGAAACAGCAACAGCATTGAGTTGGCATTTTTAGCAGCAGAGTTTGGGGGAGGGGGGGTTGGTTTAGGCAGGTAGAGGTTTCAGGCTGTTTATTTTTGTTTGTTTTTTTTAAAGTTTGTGACATCGTGCGTGATTCTGTGTGGTCCAAGGTTCTGAATGTTGACAGTACTGTCAGATCTGGGGTTCAAAGAAGCCAGGGGCAGCATTTGACAGTTGGAGAAATAAATCTATGTGCAAGCAAACAAAGAAACAACCCCAGATAGAAAACATCAGCTCTCAGAGCCTCTAAGTGGATCCAGGTTCTGCAAAACTGGATGGGAAACTCAAAGCAGTAAACACATATTCTATGAAACTGAAATGTTTTGTATTTACAGTTTTTTTTTTAAATATAGTGTGCTGTATATGTTTCTAAATATTCCCTATAACTTAAGATGTCTGTACCAATATGAGTACATGTAGATTTTATATATACCTGTACTATTTACTGTCATGTACAAGCTCCAGGTAAGATATGTACAGTATAAAATGTTTGGTCACTTTGTATGCAATTTGATATCATGACATAAATATATCTCATGATACCATTTTCTGATTAATAACTGGACTGTTTTCTTTTTCTCTATTCTGACATTTTACAGAAAAAAAAAACTAAAAATCTCTTTGAAAAAGCTGCATAACGAAAACATTCTGGCCATCCTGTTTGCAACCTTACCAACAACTGCCCGATTTAATAAAACCAGAGAAATAAAAATAAAATTATCACTGTAAACAATATGGCATCATCTTACAGTGTTAATATCATCATATCCGCCATGACATATCAAGCCATATTGCAGCTCTACTTTGCACTAAACATTTCCTGCATTAACCTCCGTCAATGATGAGTCAGTAATATGATATTCCAGTAAAGATGCAAATATTGTAGGTGTTTAGGTACATTAGGCCTTCAGTATAAGAGCTCAGGTCGAAGTGCATGTGCTGTGACGATGCTCTCCAAACTATAGGAGCTCTCTTAAGGCTCTGACTTAACTTTGGCTCTTGGGTCCTGTAGAGGTTCACAGTGTTTTATTGAGTACTGATACTGCAGATGAATAACTAACTTGGGCAGATGTTTGATCAAGAAGATGTATAAACTACACTGACTGACACAGACAGTAAGCACCTGGGAAAACATCTCACCGACTCAGTAACTCGCTTACAGTTCGAGTGTCCGGCTGCTTGACTGACTGGCGAACTGATTTAATGTCTCACAAACTAACTGGCACGCTGACAAACTGGTTGTCATCACATGCACACACACACACACACGTATGCAAGCACACACGCACGCACACACCCACACCCACACACACAAGCAGAGTGATGGTCTTTCTGACTGAGGAAGGACTGTCATGCAGGCTGATGGGTGAGATATCTAATAATAGATAAAAGGAAGGAGAGTCTTCTGGGAACACACACACACACAGGCAAAGTGTGACGAATGTCTGCCAGATAGGTTAAATGTCCCTTACGCTGCCATGAACACATAATATGACAACCCCATGCACGCGCACGCACACACACACACACGCACACACACACACACACACACACACACACACACACACACACACACACACAGAGCCTTTGATGTCCGACAACATTTCTCAACTTGCTCATATTGCCACATATGGTAATTCACTTCTTGGCATCGGCCACTTCAAAGCTATGTAAACCACCTTCTTACAAACCATCTCCCTTGACTGGCTAATGCCATTTCCCTACACACAGCTGGTTCTCTGAGAAAAATGAGCAGACTATCCATAGCTTTATCCGGTAAGGTCAAGGGTCAGGGTATTGTTTACCTACACGCCTGCGTATCCCTATGATCGTCACATATGGTGAAGAAGTCTTAGAAAAAGATGCACATTGGGAGATATATGTTGCTTAATTAAAGATACCAGACTGCATTCATCATGTGTTCATATACTGTTGAGGATCAAAAATACAGTAAAACAAGGCCATAGTAGTATAAAGCACATTGAAATGTCTCATATGGGGACAATTTAAAAAAAAACCTCCATTAAGAGTAGGTGAGAGTCCTTTGGTAAACTCCCCATTAAACTTAAGAGAAATGACACTGTGGTTTACAGTACCAAACAGTGGCTGCAGTTACATGAGCCAGGTTTTCTCTTTCCATAGCGAAATTAATCTAACCATTCACAATACATGAGCACTGAATAAAATAACTGGGAGATGGCTTGGGAGCAGAGGATGACTTGGGCTGAAAATATTCCTCCTGTCCCCCTCAATCACAATTTTTTCCTTCTCATCCTTTTTCTTTTTTCATCCGGGCCAATTCCCTCCCATATTGATCCAGTACCTTTTTTTTTTTTTTACTCCCAACCCTATTTCTGAAGGGAAATGTCGAAAGGAGCATTGGCGTCAGCCAGATGAAACTCCAGAAAGTCAACGTTCCTGGTGCAAAAAACTGTCCAGCATATAACATCCCTTAAAATCACAACCTTTTGTTTCCTACATTTTGGTTTTTGTAATTATTAATATGATTTTCTTTACTCTTTGGATAGAGCCGGGTTAAGTGTTTCCTTCTGTTTCCAGTCTATGTTATGCTAAACTAACTTGCTGCTTGGCTGATACAAGGGTGGTATTATTCTCCTCATCTAACTCTTAACAACAGAAAAAAAAGCTCATACATCTCAAAATGTTTAACTATTCCTTTAAGGAGAGGAGACATCATGGGATGCATAGTTGTAGTTTATTGCTTGACTGCACACATCCATGCTGGTCCAGCTGTTAGAACAGCTGTAAGAGCAACCTGACCAATGCAACCTCTTAAGAGGCTTTTAACGACCAGAACTAAAATCGCATTGCAGAACACCGAGTCGCACAGACAGAGCAATGTCAAAATCTCACTAAAATATGCCAAATATGGACATTTTATTTTCTGCGAATATTCATATTTGACTGAATTTTGATATCTCAGTCAGTGTTTACTGCAATAAACTGGAAGATTTAAGTGTATCTGCAGCTCAAGACTCAGCAGCACAACTCTAATTGTCCAAAATGTCACATTCATTTCTTGAATTTATGTTGACAAAATAGTCAAACATCACAACTTCATGCTGAAACTCTGCACCAAATAAAATGACTGACTGATAACAATATAACACATAAAGTGTCCCAGATTCCTGACTACTTCCCAGACTTGGATTTTCTGCAGATTGTAGATAATTCTTCATCTAACATCAGCCTCTATTTCAGATTAAATAAACCAGATAAGGATCGTGATGCACACAATCTCACCAGTTTACTGCAGAATTTCTCTCCAGGCAACAGTTTTATCAGAGCAAACTGAAGAAATGAAACTGGGAGGATTCCCCCACCCCCATGATGCACAATCTCCTGGAAACGTCACTCAGCCAAAGACAGTTTCCCCTGGGAAAACACCCAGAGGAAGAGAAGGACTCTGCGAAAGTGATGATTTTTACAATAAAAACAAAAGAGCAGCAACTCTCCACTGGGTAATGTCTTTGCCCGACAGTTCATGTAACTCATGTAACTCGGAGCTGTATACCAAAAAAAAAAGACCATTGAAGAAAGAAAAATGACCAACAGGACAAATTATTATGTCACTGTACAAGAATTATACCATACCAGTACCACCCCTTTTCTAAAATGAGAAAAAATGGGGCAATTTATTGTGTTTTAATGTGTTTCACGTAATGCATATTTAATCTCACTGCAGTCCTAATTAATGGTGACAGAAGGAAATAAAAATGCCTCATATAAAATGAACACGAATCTTCTTCCATGTTCAATTTGATATGAATTTACTGAACATAGCAACATCAATTCATAAACCAGGAAATACAGACTTTTATTTTGCATATTAAAGGTGCAAACGCGTGAAGACGGACAGTGTCGGCAAGCAAATGTCTGAATTACGACCAGACAACTGTGACAGGAAGATACACGATGTTATCACCATGTACGAATGTTCAACTTGTGGTCTCTGTGCTCAGGCTGAAGCAGCTCTGTGAGATGTAAGCCGTTGCTTTACTTTGCCACAGTGACCCAAATTACACAAACACAAAAACACAAAAACACACACACACACACAAAATAACTCAATCACGCACGCACAAACAAGTTAAAGTGATTGATTTGAGCTCCACACACAGATCATTTCCATTACAGAGACTGACACACATCCTCAGACAGAGCCAATCACTGAGAAAACATAGACAGATAAATAGATGATGCCTCACATTTGTGACAGTGACTTTGGACAGCCAAAACTGCTGTGTGTGTGTGTGTGTTTGGTCTCTGGCCAGTTTTCACTATCAACAGCAGCTGCCAGTCGCACCA
The DNA here is from genome assembly GCA_016859345.1 of Istiophorus platypterus. Classification (NCBI taxonomy): domain Eukaryota; kingdom Metazoa; phylum Chordata; class Actinopteri; order Istiophoriformes; family Istiophoridae; genus Istiophorus; species Istiophorus platypterus. Next base: position 3,743,628 of record CM029130.1, read on the forward strand.
GGGTGTCAGGCTGCTGCTGGCATTCTCTCTCTCTCACACACACACACACACACACACACACACACACACACACACACACACACACACACACACACACACACACACACACACACACACACACACACACACACTGCCCATAAATCAATACTGTTTCTCCCCCACCCCAAAACACAACAAGGCTACAACACCACAGGGAAATGACAGCGCGCGCACACACACACACACTCACACACACACACACACACACACACACACACACACACACAGACACACACACACACACACACACACACACACACACGCTCTGTCGTGTATGCAAAATTGTTTTGATCCATCACTGACATGGGGCGAAACGCTGCCGCTCCGTGTGTGTCCATCGGTGTCATGTTGAGGCTGTTAACAGCGTCGATGAAGACCGTAGCGCGGCTAGCCCGAGTCGGTCTGGGCTACCAGACCAGAGCCGGCCAGGCTTTTTCATAATATCGCTTTTAAACTGGCCAGACGACATCTAATGTGAACCCCCTCATCCCGGCTCCCACCTGGGCTTTAGCTAGCTTACGTGTAGAAGCATTAGCTCATGACCCGTTCAGTGGAGATATAAATGAAATTATTAGATGATATGTGTGAAACATGAGCCCGAACAGATAGAAATACGCCAACATGTCCTCCCCCGGTCAACATCTTGCCCCGGCATCCTCGCTCCACTCACCGGTACGAGGTCTGCTTTCTGAACGCCAGTCCTCTCAGTTTCTCCTCCAGAGCCTCCTGCTCCATGTCGGGCAGGCTGCTGAACGTGTCGCTGCAGCAGCCCACCGCCGCGTCCTCCGAGCCGGCTCCGGACTCCGAGTCTCCCCCGTCGGCTCCCAGCGAGGCCGGCCGACCGCCGGGGCCCCCCGCCGCCGGGCCGGTGCGGTCCTTCGCTTGGGGGTCCATGCTGCTCGGTCCTCCCGTCTGTAGTCCAACCCCCCCGCCCCCCCGTCTCCTCCGCTTGCGCCGGACCCCCCCCTCCGTCCCTCCTCTCCCCCGGCTCCTGGGGGGGGGACGCGGATGCCGGTGGCGGAGAGGAGAAGCGGAAGGTTTTTGTGGGGAACCGACGACACCGACGTTAACGTGTCGGTAGCAGATCGAGCGGCGCGATCTCCGACCGGCGGCCGCGTTTATATAGCGCAGCCCGGCACGGCAGCACGCGCAGCCGCCCGGACGACAGACCACACTGCGCTCGAGCCCCCGGACCGAGGCGAGCGCGAGCTACGTCAAGCTCGTAACGTCAGCCCGGAAGAGAGACGGCTTGGAACTTCAAAATAAAAGCCGGGCGGCTGGTAACAATACCGCTGAGCAGGGGATTATATAGGGACTGGTCGAGGGGAAACGATGTGGAATTTTGTGCTGGCACATACTGGTAAAATGGCTGGGAAAGGTATGTTTTGGAATGGCTTCAATGCACCGCTGGGAGATCAAGAGACAAAGGTAGCCTGTTGGCAAGTTCCCAGGATGCATTATTTGCAGAGTTAAAACTCTCCTCTCTCAAAACTTTATGTTTTGATTACATATTAAGGCCCGTTTTTTTTTCTCATAATAATGAAAGCAATGAAAACTAAAATCGAATTCGGCCCATAAACCCCTGCACACTTATAATTCACTGAGAACAGCCTCACCACATGTTGCCTTTGTATGATCAAGTGGCTGATGATGCTGTGGAAACAATTCATGTCAAATGAGGCATAGAGTCAATCAAATATATATCTTTGCCAGCATGACGGATCAGTTTTTGATTAGACTTAATTTCTCAAGTTTATCAAACTTGTTTCAACTTCTTTTAATTTGGCCAGTTTTAAATTTTGTAAAACTCATAGAACACCTTTGATTAATTATTCAGCCTAAATTCAAACAAACTGAAACATCTTGAAATGATTTAGAGTATCCATTTTCTCCTGTTCTCCAATCATAAAAGACGTGAATTTGGCTGGGAAAGGGAAACAATAGTCCATCTCACTTTACACATTTGCACAAACCCAACCTCCTCATTTTAAATCCTGTACATCTCTTACATCTATATTTAGTGAATATATTTGTGTAATGATATTTCCAAAGGTCATTACACAAAATCTGTTAGACCACAATTTGATCTCATAAATAAGTAATCTAATTCTGATTTTAGTCTAAAATCAAACAGAAATCATTCACCATAATGACAGCAAGTTGTCGAAATGTAACGTACAAATGCAGTACATGGATTAGTGATCAGTGCTGGTTTATTAGGATTGGTGGGGCACGACGCCCTTGAGGCTTTTATTTTCAAAAACAGGATCGGAAGTCTGGTATTTGAATCTCTGTGTCAAAACACAGATTTTTTTAAAACTTCTAAAGCGCGAGCTGCCGAGAGGGCGGCGACAACAGGCATGTAAAGTGTGTGTGAAACACCCCAACTAGCTGCAGCGTCCACACGTTAATCCATTCATTCATCATCCATCCATCCATCCATCCATCCATCCATCCATGCCCCCATCCGGCCCCGGGGTCGAGCAGCGGGGCATTGTGGGATACTCCCTCTCCTCCCTCTCCTCCTCCTCCTTTCTGCGCCATCATCAGTCAGAGAGTAGAGCAGAGGGCGAGAGTGCACGCACGGAACCACGCACCGTTTCAGCATCTCAAACACTGATCACACACACACAAACACACGCACACAAAAAGTACATATGATATGTTTCAGGGCCTCTGTGTGTGTGTCAGATGTGTCATGACTGTGATGTACTCTCATTTATATCTTACCATAACTTGCAGCCGGAGCTGTATGACATCTGGCCACATCTGTCAACCTCCTTTATTCACTTGAATGCACTGGTCCATCAGCTCCATCCAGTCACCAGTGACCTCAAGTCAACTGTGTGACCTCTCTAAACTGTTTTTTGGATTTTCATTCCCGCAGGGGGAACATGTGTGAGCAATCCCCACCACTACTGACCATAAAAAATTCCACAACACACACACACACACACACACACACACACACACATTGTACGTAAATTGAATTTACAGACACATTCCGGACAATAACGACATGACTTCAGCTTGGTTGCGTGTATTCATCATTGTGCTTTACCTTCCCCCCTGCACACACCTGGACCTTAACCCAGGCTAAATTAACTTTGACATGCACCAGAGAGACACATGCCCCCCCCCCCCACTCACACACACACACATACACACACAAACACACACAGGCATCGACCTGGTGTCCTTGTTTTATCCTTGTTTAACTGTCAAAACCTCTGATGTAAAAACGTCAAGGTTTTCATCCTCTCGGCATTTTTTTGGCAACAGAGATGCTTTCTTCTTCTTCTTCTTCTTCTTCTTCTTCTTCTTCTTCTTCTTCTTCAAACAGAGCTCTTGGTTGATAAATGAGCAACAACACTCAGGTTCCTACCACTCAGGTTTCCGTCAGCAGTAAACCCACCTGTCTGGGTTATATCTGATTTTCCAAGGAAGGGGAAACGAACAGTGTTTTATGAAATATCTCTGTTTGTGCTGCAGCCAAATGCAGAGATGAAAAGACACAGATACTAAGCTCTGTTTTGTTGCCTTTTTGAAAAACCCACACAGTCTGATTTGATATATCAAAAGTTTAAACATATATATTATGTTGTATGCTAGAACACCAGATGTTTGACTTTCTGCCTTAGTATCTCATCATATTAATGTATTATCTCATCATTTCAACATATTATCTCATAAGTTTAACCAAATGTATCACATTTTAATTATCATCACATAATTTTAACTTATTATCTCGTGATTTTAACTCACTACATTGTATTTTAACTTATTTTCTCATCTGTTTAACTTATTATCTCATAATCTTAACTTATTATCCCATAAATTTAACCTAATGTATCATATCTAACTTATTATCTCATAAATTTAGCATAATGTATCACATTTTAAAATATTATCTCATAAAGTTAACTGTGTGTATCATATTTTGACTTATTTTCTCATTATTTCAACTTAATGTATCATATTTTAACATATTATCTCATAAATGTGACTTCTCATCTCATAAATCTAACCTAATTTGTCACATTTCTCTTTTATAATCTCATAAATTCAGTAAAATTTGAATCTCAATTATCTGTCTTAGTGCATCACATTTTAACCTAGTACATAATTTTAACTCTTTATGACATAAATTTGACTTGGTGTCTTGTATCTGACTTAAGTTTTTCTCAATATCTCAGAATTTTCACTCAAGATGTTTTCTTTTTTTTTGCTATCCTTAATTTTTTATTGTTTTTTTACTTGGGTCTCATTGAGCTCTTTTGGAAAGGGGGGTCAAGAAAAAGAAAAAAAAAACAAAACACTAGCAGTATTTTAAATTCAATGAGATCAGTCCAGAAACTTTCTGATTAAAAGGATCCATCATCTATAATTCACAAGTTTTGTGACTGAAAGCTCCTGCCACCCCCGAATCAAAAGCATGAATACAGACCCCAGCTCCTCCATCTGTTCACTCACTCGCCGTTTCTCAGAGAGCTTGCTGCGGTTATTTCTGATGCTCTCCACCGGCCGCAGAGCCCATTGTTGCTGTGTTACTATGAGACTGGACTGTTATGAGGTCGCAGGACTGCGCATTGTCTTAGGACTGTCAGAGCAATTTGCACCACTTATTATGAGTCACTGCCACTGATCTATTTTAGGATCCATGACATTTTAGAGAAGATAGAGGCTCCTCTATCAACCAGCGTGGTAACCGTGACCCTCCTTTCTGTCCCGATGGAGTTTGGCATTAACTTCACTTAGAAAAAGGCCTTGAAGCCAAAAACAAATTATAATCAGTCCCTGAAAGAAGCATTTTGGGTTTTGTACATATTTGAACCAGGAATTCATTGTTCTCAGTTCATCCAAAATAACCAAACTCAATTCAAAAACAATGATTTATCAAAGATTTGCAGCGAAATTATGTTGGTAGGAATTGTTTTCTAATGGCAAAAATAAAAACAAGCATTAATACAACTAAAATATTAATCCATAAGTAAACAGACTAAATTACTCTGTATTTCATGAACTGATATTTAAATGGACAATAAAAAGAATAATTGCAAAGAATTTACAAATGGATATACTGATAAAGGGATTGTCAATATATTCAAAATATGACGGAGCTATGATCTGAATTCTCGCTTTGATTTGGGGCTGCAGGAGTTTTCAGACAAACATATTCACTGACTGTGTTACATTGATTTTTTTATAAATCAATTTTTTAAACCTACCTAGTTCTTGATCAATTCATATATTCATTTATGAATTCCTTTTATAATTCTTCTTTGTAATCTCTAATTTAAATATAAATCAAGGAAATGCTTAGTAACTTTGTGTATTTATGGACTAGTACATTACTTTTAAAAACTTTTAATTTCCTGTTTTTATCATCAAATCAGATATCAGTTAATGTTTCATAAATTTGTGTTTGTGACACACGTGATCCTCCATTACCATCACAATATCACAGTATATTTTTAGTGAGGGAACGAGTCAGCCTCCATTCAGAAACACTTTATCATCAACAATTTACCATGAACAGACCACACACGGAAACAGGAAATATGCTTTTACTAAGGAAAATACTTTATTCATTTGAATGCAAAAAGACAAGAGAGCCTGAGTCAGGCCAGCTTTACACAGAAGCAATGTCAAAATGAAGTCTGGAAATTTGGGAAAAATAAAAAAAAACAAAAAACCTTGACACGGTTTCTTTTTGCACTTATTTGCTCCTCAACACTAAGATACCGTGGAGGAAATTGCTTTGTAACAATGTTGAGATTTGACAGTCAATTTGACATAAATATACAAATCTTGTGTTCTCGTCCCTAAACTGAGCTCAATTTGATTTTTCAGTTTGATTCCCCCTCAGCTTTAAAGCACAATTTGTCGCATTTCTGGTTTCAACTTACTCTACATGGTGAATATAACTGAATTTTTATCAAACATTCGTATTTACAATATGGATTAAAAGCGAACTGGCTTCTTGTCTGTTTGGTCAGAAACATGTTTCGATAGACCTCGGAAATTTAAAAAAACAAAAACATCCATCATAGACCTGATATAAACAGTTTAAGACTTTAAAAAGTAATTATCAAACTAAACCCAGAAGCAATTGGAACTCAGGCCTGTCACGTTCATAATTTATCAACAGCACAGAGTCCAAAATAGACTGGGAATGAATTATGGATTGGTTCTGTAAACTACAGATCCCAGACAGACACATTTAGACTTCCTTAATTATTAACAACTCCTATTTACAAAAATAGATACTTTTTTTCATTTCTGGGAAGAAATTATTTTTGGCAAATGCTGAAAAAGTAGCAGATAAAGACTCTTGGAGCTGATGGTCGAAGCGACGCTCGGCCCCAAGTACCATGAGAAGTTTGATGACGCTCTCGTGTCTGTAGCCTCATATTCGTCACACAGGAATGCAAGTGGTAAGAATAAGCAAATAAGCTTTATATTTCTCCAAAATGTCCCAAGGCTATTTCCTCAAAAGGAAAGAAAGCATCATAGGATGAATGATAGTGTAGTTTGCTACTCGATTGTGAGAGCAAGCTAAAGAAATGTAGCTCCATAGGATGCTTTTGACAAGTCGGTTGGCAGGGGGATTAAAAAAAAAAAAGGAAAAAGTCTCAAATACTGACTCCTGATTCAAACACAGTGACCATCCCACAGAAAGAACTAGGTCCAAATGTCTGAGGCATCGCTAGCAGGGTCCCAATATGTCAAATATGAGCATCTGCTGAAAGAAAAAATTCTGCTTTTTCTTTTTGCAAACCTTCATTTCTGACTGGATTTGAAGATTTCAGTAGGTATTTACTACAAGAAGATTGGAGATCTGAGTTTAGCTGGAGCTGCCAATTGATGATGATGATGGATGTTTACACCTGCAAACATCCCAAAAATGATGATATTTGGTCTTCAACTGCATGAAATCATCTGTTCTGCATTATTTGCATCAACACTAAATAACTTTTTTTTTCATTCTTTATCAGGCAATCTTTTAAAATTCTCCAAATATTCACTTAGAAACTTCTTGGATTTTTTTCCCCAAATAGTCGCAGGAACCCTGAGCTAAGCCTTCTGATGCAGGAAATCTCGAGTCGACGAAGACATGTGAACAAATATATAAAAAGCAAACAATATAAAATAAATCACAAAATACAGTATGAACACAAGGGGGGGAAAGTATCAAAATGTGATGTTTGCATTACTGGAATTGAATAAAAAATTTAATATTTAAAGAAATACAACTACAAAGAGAAATAAACTTTTGAAAAACAAACAAACAAAAAAAACAAAGGTTTCTATAAATACAGAGGTTCCTCGTCAGTGTCCTGTAAAAAGCCTCACACGCCATATTTTAAGACACTTTCCTCTGGAATAAAAATGTTGCGCCACATTTTCCTCTAGATCTGGTTGAATTTATCTGACTGTGGTTTTTTTTTTTTTTTTTTTTTAACCATGCTGGGTCAATTAAGACTCCTAAAACTGGTAAGTTGACTCATGTAAAAACTATTCAGTGCAACTTTTACTTCAGAAACTAAGGCAACCAGTGCCCCTTTGTTATTATTATTATTATTATTATTATTATTATTATTATTATTATCATCATTACTATTATTATTATTAATTATTACTATTACAGTGTATATGATTAAGCAGACATGGCAGAAAAAAATGACCTTAAACATTCAGCAGTGGGAACCACTGTATGAGGTTTGCTCCAGGACACTGAACAATGCTCTAGAGGGGGGAAAGGTCAAAGGTCATCGTGGGGCATGAAGGGGGTCAGTGGGGGCAACGGGGGGGGGGGGGGGGGACGACGTCAACCTCAGGACGTCTCATTGACCGTCCGCTCCAGCTCTATCACTTTGCTACTGCTCTCATTCGTCCGCTGCTCCAGAGACCTGTCAGACGAAACACAGGGAGGAGTTAACACCGAGACAGTGTTAACTGGATCAGTTCCTAGAGAACATGTCATCGTATCCTGACCTTTAGTTACGTAACCGTCTTGGATAATGGTAACGGACAGATTTCTGTTTTTGAGACAGTTCTGTGGTGATTCAGGGTCTTGTAATTTTTAGCTTTCCTTTGATAGTGTGTCACACAATGGTTGGATTACTCTCCGGGCCCCTGGGGACCCCTGGGTCAGTGACAGAGTCTAAGTCAACTGTGAACATTTCTCAATGGGAAGTCAATCACATGACTATGAACAGATGCAGAACGACCACAAACCAAGATAGATCAAGAACAAAGTAACTTGAAATGACGACAAAGAGAGAAATGACTAGAGAGAGACAAATAATGACCAGAGAAATGAATTGGCAACAAAGAGATAAATAATATCCACAAAGAGAAACAAAATGGCTTGGAAGAGACGAATAACAACTGCAAAGAGACAAATAACGAATACACAGAGATGCAAAATGACCACAAAGATACAAATAATGATCACAAAGAGACACAAATGACTATGAAGAGAAAAAAATGACCAAAAGGGATGTTAAAACAACAATAAGGAGACTAAAAACTATGAGAGAGACACATAACAACTACAACAAGCTAATCTAAAGTTAGGATTAAATATAGATGTGGTTCAAACCATGATCCCTTTATCACATTCTGTTGTTTATTTTCCCATTGTTTGTTTATATCCAGTATTTCTGTGTGTGTGTGAGTTTACCTGTGCAGGTCCAGCAGCAGGTTTTTCGGTGTCTGCGTGTTGTTGCTTTTACTCCTGAAGGGCGGGTGTGTTTCCACGCTGCCTGGCTCCGCCCCCAGCTTCTGCTGCTCCGAGTGACGCCAAGCTGCCATGACGACGGCCGGCGTGTCCTCCCACTGTTCGGGATACTCGCCACCCAGGCCAAGCAGGTGCGGCTGCTCGTCTTCGAAGGTCGATAACAGATTCCTCGACTTAACTGAAAAAGAAGTGAAAACATAATTAAAAGACTGTAAATTATCATTATTTTAAAAATAATTTATCTCTATTTTTTTAAGAATATATTAATGTTTTTGATGATACTACAACTTTGTGCTCTGAAGTCTCTGTTTCCTTAACAGGATATTACATTTTTGAAACTCTCCAGACTACACACCCAGTGGCACAAGAAAACAGCTCAGCCTGTCTGTGTGCATCCGTGTTTGTGGGTGTTTGTGTGTGAATGTGGGCAAGACAGGACAGGAAACGGAATTTGAATATTAAGAAAATCATATCTGGTCCCTATTCCAAAAGTGTGTGTGTGTGTGTGTGTGTGTGTGTGTGTGTGTGTGTGTGTGTGTGTGAGTGTGAGTGTGAGTGTGAGTGTGTGTGTGTGTGTGTGTGTGTGTGTGTGTGTCTGTGAGTGTGTGGGAGGTGGAGGAGAGGATGTAGTGAAAGGTCAACTTCTAATCAGTCTCTGTAGCTGTAGGTGGAATCGGATTATTGGCAATGTTATAATGGACCTCTACCGCTTTACAACCGGGAACTAATGATTCATTATGATGGAAACAGCAAGTCAGTTTTGGCTGAAAAGTGTATAAAAGCGTTTATGTGTGTGTGTGTGTGTGTGTGTGTGTGTGTGTGTGTGTGTGTGTGTGTGTGTGTGTGTGTGTGTGTGTGTGTGTGTGTACTTTGGTAGCCAGACTCAGAGAAGGGTTTTTTTCCCACTACATGCAGATATGAATAGATTTATGCAGATATACTGAAAACAACATATTTCTATATTACTCAACAAATCAACTCAATTTACGATCACAAACATCAGCGCAATAAGCAAATTTATCCATATCCGCACCAAATGTTTATGTTAATGTTTGATTAGTGAGGAAGTTTCTAGAACTCAAGATGATGCTTTCACCTTAAGAGGAGGGGGCTATTTCAGTTGTGTCATAAACCTGCATGAGGCGTCTCCTTTGTGTCATTACAGTAAAAACAGTGGACTAATTTCACATCCGGCAAACATTATCATTTATCTGGGGACATGTTTGTGTCCAACCGGTGAATCTAAGCCCTGTATTTCCTCTCTTTTAGCTCTGCTTTTGGTCACCACCGGCTCCAGAGGGAAACACTTGGCTCTTCAGCCGCTAAATCCTCCACTTTTTTTCACCAGACTCCATCTGCCCACTGTCTGTTGTAGGGCAGGTTGTTCAGCACCAAATTTTTAGAGCTTTTTTATCATTTTTATTTATTTATTTTTGTCTGAAAATTACGCTGATGGAAGTCGTCGGTAGCAAGTTGTACAACAGAAAATACTGAGCTGAAAAAGCTCCGAAGAGCTAAAGAGGAGTGGTAGAGTCGGGTAAGAGTTTCTCTCTGGGTTTTTGACACGTAGTAGTATGGTCATTTGGACTGTTTTGATATATAATAAACAAATCTCAATTAGAGTGCGAAGAGTGAAGGTTTTTCCCCCAAAGTCCAATAAGCAGACCTCTCTCAGTGGATCCACTTGATGTAATTCTGGTCTTTTCATTCCGAAGGTGTGACATATGGGGGCCTCATGGAGACAAGTCTGGATGAAAACACGTTCTGGCTGACTTGCTCTGACTAACCGGGATTTTTGTTTATAAAAATCTGAGATAGAAAGATGAATCAGCCGCCTCATTCTGAGAAATTGGATTCTTGTTATAATAATGTGTGTGTGACTCAAACTTATGTACTCTCATAGTGTTTTTGATATTAATATTTTCTGTTTTTAAGAGTTGCACTCTTTGTAGCCTAATGTATACTTATTTTTATAATGTGTAGCATGTTTAGTATGGAATAGTATATTATTATATTAAGTCTATTACTGTCTCTCATGCTTTTTACCAAAGCCCTTTATAATCATGTTAAGACAAGTGCTGTCCAAATAAATGCATTATTATTAAGTTGTTTATGATGTGTGCGTGAGTGCTGTGGTGGTTATAATGTATAGTTATAGTGTGTGCAACTACCTGTGGCTGTGTAGGACTCTTTGACTGCCAGCTGTTTAGCGGTGAGGCCTGTTTCAGTGATGCTGGAGCCAGGGGTCAGACTGCTGGGGTAAAAACTCCCCAGAAACAGGGCAAAACACAGCACAACAACCTAAATACAGAGAGAGAGAGAGAGAGAGAGACAGAGAGAGAGAGACAGATAGACAGAGAGAGAAAGACAGTGAAAGACAGAGAAAGGGAGGAAGGGAGGAAGGGAGGAAGGGAGGAAGGGAGGAAGGGAGGAAGGGTGGGGGCGGGAAAAGGGAGGGAGAGAGGATAAATAAATTATGAGCCAAGCAAAATGCTAAGCTGCTAATTGGCTAATGAATGACAGCAGCAGATGTTGCCAATTTTAATCAATACTTTATTGCCACAATCTCCTGTTTGTGCACGTGCGCACTGCACATGCACACGCACACGCACACGCACACACACACACACACACACACACACACACACACACACACACACACACACACACACACACACGCACACACACGCACGCACGCACGCACGCACAGCATAGTACCATTAGGCATGATGATGTCTGGGTCCCAGCCACTCTGCAGGACTTGGGGACTTTGCCCGCCACCATCGCCTGCAGAGACTGCAGCTGCTGCAGCAGGGACCTGGGGTGGCGCACACACACACACTGGTTAGACACAAACACACACACAATGTAACAAACTCACACATATACAGCAGATAAACTCTACTCAACACAATGATGATGGGTTGAACTTAAAAAAAATGAAAAATGTCTTCTTATCCGGTTTTTTATAAGTAGATTTTTTATATATTTACTGTATATATGTATCATATACTTATAAATTATGTGTGTTTTCTCTTGCTCTACATCCACTCTACAGTAGAAACACTGTGTTAAGAAAATACTAAGGGAAGACAAGTAAAAATCCTTTGCACAACGCAGGTGTACAATAGTTCATTTTCATTTTTCATGGGAAATGGGAAAATTGAAAAACAAAAAGCCAAATATTTGCAGATTTCAGCCTCTTGAAGGTGAAGATACGCTGCTTCTCTCTTTTCTTTGACATATATCAGTGTAACCTGAATATTTTGAGGGTTACCTTCAGCTCTGCGATTATATTCTGGGAAAAGTTTTTGATGTTTCACAGACTAAATGATTATTAATAGCCTGAATTTGAAAGGATTCCAGCTGAGAACCAAAAACAACAACTCAGCACTAGAACCACTTCACATTTTAACTTTTTTTTTTGGCGTTTTTACAAGTACTGAAAGTCCTCAACAGCTAGGTCTAGAATGACTGAGACCCGTAGATTTGGGAAATCGATGCAAATACTTTCTCAGTTTAATTAAAGCACTGCAAACTGCACCCAGACCACAGGAGCCTTAGGGTTTTCCCCCGGGTTCCTCAGTTTGTAATGAACCTTTTAGAAGAGGGTTAGTCATAAAAACAGTGAAGTGAAACACCAGCTCAGAAGCCAACAATGGAAAAGAAAACGTGTATAAAAACTAACGAGGAGGATGGATTTTCTTCATTGTCTTTATTGTCTTTAATGCATGCGTCTGACAGTGAAGAGCAGACGGAAACTAGAGAGGTGACCTCAATCGAAAGGTCCAGCCTCAACTGAACCAGAGACATTAAAGTTTTATTGTACAGCTAAAACAGCAGGAAACCACCCTTCTTCATCTCATATTTTGTTTCCTCAGTTTAAAAAAAGTAAATGAGTTTGAGCATGTTTACTTGGGCTCTGGGGAACAATTTTATTAACAGAAAAATAAATTCATCACTAAAGAAACCGGCTGCCAGACTGATCGATAATAAAAAAAATAAGCACAGGCTACAGCCTTGCTCTACTTCTATGAAAGATTGTTACAACCTTGCCTTAGGTTTTCTGCTTGTTAATTACTTGACAAAGAGAAAATGGAGGCAATCTGATTTAAAAAAGACTTTTTCAGTAGAACAATTTAGATCTATAAGTGTTGTTTTGTTTTTTTTGACACAAGTCCCTCAACAAGACCAAAATGGAGGGTGGAGGACCTGACATAGTGGATATTTTACATCACTGGTGCAAGTTTCTGACAAATTGGTAAAGGACCTGCATTTTTCTACCACTTTGCACCACTGTCTCTTTTATGTGGATTATAATTAAAGTGGTGTGTATAAGCAAGAACAGTCTTAATGGTGTCTGTTCAGTGTCACTGGCTCTTAATCAGCATTAACCAATTATTCCACTGAGGATCTGTTCCGCTGTTTGCTTCATTACAAAGGCAGCTAAAGTCTCCCAACAACACATGTTCTAAGTGTGCGCCAGCGTAAATACACAATCTCCCTCTCACATGCATGCACACCCTCGCACACGCACGCATGCGTGCAACCGGTTCATTTAACTTTTAGACGGTGACAACGAAGCCCACTTTAACCACAAAGTGCAAAACAAGACCCAAAACAGCTGCTTTCTAGTTTAGTCAGCTATACATAACACACTGAATATATATCACACAAACACAAACACACACCCACACAGACATACACACATACACACACACACACACACACACAGGCCATCCATGCAAAATGAGAGCAAACAACAACGTAGCCTATTTGAAGGCAGCTTGAGCATTTTACATTAAAATAGCCTCATGATTATGCATGGATGCTAAGTCGCAGCTGAACAGATCCACAGAGAGTTTCCTCCACGCTCCTGTGTGATGAAGAAAAAAAAAAAAAAAGAAACGCCTTTAAAGGATCGTCAGAACAAATGGGAGGACGTCCGGGGGCAGACCAAATGCCCACTGCACAATTTTCTCCTTGTCACCCTCCTCGAAAGCTCTTGTGACTGACAGGAGTCAAACCTGTCGTCACCCCCGAAGCCAACAAAAGTTTAATGTGTAAGCTGCTCTTGGCCTAAATTTTACTTTTTTCAAAATACTGTACAAATGCTTTGATCAGTTCCAGGCTCCGTATTAATACTAAGGCTGCTACAGTCCTTGTTAGCAGAGCCAGGGTCTGATTTAAACAGTGAGGAGCAGAACAACAACATCACGATTACCAGAAGAAATATGAGCAACTTGAAAGCCACAATATTAATCTCAGAGCACAGAGACATTATGGAGATGCCTGAGGAGGTTTTCTGCTTAAAAAAATAACAAATATCCTAAGTTTTTAATCAGGAAAGACCCTATTTTTCTGCATTATCAATGATAAATCTGTGCATTGCTTATTACCTGTATTGCTGATAAGATACAGCTGTGTAGGAGGTATAGAAGTTAAACAGTTTTATATTCTCTCAAAGCCTTTTCTATTCCCACAAAAAACAAGACATAGTTAAATCATATGAGTTAAGGGCCTAAAAATTCACAGTTCCAGACACATAGGGACATTTGCTGAAAATGAAATGAGCCATACATGAAGTGTATGAATGTGTGTGTATAATCAATGTGCAGTGGACAGTACGTTGACAGTTCATTGCTCTTACTTGTTTGTACACTCCAGAGTTTCCACTTTCCTGCGTAGCTCGTTGTTTTCGTTGGAGCAGGTCTCCACCCTGTGGTCAGACAGGAGCACTGCAGGGTCAGTGGATATACAGACATCTCCACACAGTATAAATTACTTTAATCTTGCATGACAAGATTTTTTCAGTAAGCTGTACATATTTCAGATTTTATTTTTTCCTCATAAAACATTTAATTTAAACATAATTTACTCTGCAGATCCTCATAATGCAAAGATTCAGTCTCACAGTACAAGAAATTCAGGTCACTGAATGGTTCAAATTCAAAGTATCAAAAAGGAGATTATCTAAAAACTTTATATTATAAGATTATTTTATTTGCATGGTAACAATAAAACAGACAAGACAGAACTTGCAAGAAATATAAGTGAGAAAATTATAAATAAACTGGACTCATAACGACAATATCTTCACTTAGTTACCAGCAGTAACTGGGTGAAGCAGTACGTGGGTGTGTTTGTTTCCTGATTAAGGTGTTTTTTATATCCCGGTCTTTTTGATAGACTATGATGAAAGGACGAAGAACAACTGGAGGGAGACTTACTTCTTCTCCAGAGCATCCATGTACTCTTTCTTCTTCCTGCGACTCTCCTGAGCTGAAATCTGAAGGAGACGGAGGAAGAAAGCGAGACAGAGAGAGAGAGAGAGAGAGAGAGAGAGAGATGAAGGAGTAAGATGAGAGAAATTATCATGTAAGTTTGCCTCATGTGTTTGGGTCCGAGTTAAAAACTCAACAAAGTACTGAAGATGCGGCTGCTGCTGCTAAGCAAACAGCTGAGATTGATGTTCATAATGATTCATTTTCTCCTGTTCCTTCAGCGTTCCCTCTTTTTAATTTATTCAGGTCAGGTTGAGAAAAACAGGTGCATACAGTGTGGAATGTTTATGAATATTAGAAAGAAAACAACAAAACAAAGGCACATTATGTCGAAAAATATAGAAAAAAAAGTCAAAAGTGCTTTTATCATCTATTCTCAAGGTAAAGTAATTATTTCTACTGTGGGTGTTCACAAGTCCAATGTCTGTGTGGAATAGAATCAGACATGATTAGCATCAGATTAGGGGAAATCTTGGTCAAAATTTTTCGAATCATTCAAGAAGTGAATGAATGAATGAATGAATCAATCAATCAATCAATCAGTCAGTCAGTCAGTCAATCAAACAAATTAAATTCAATTTGGTTAATTTTTAACAGAAAAAAAATGGATGTCAACACATTGGGCTGATAAATGAGTCCAGGACGTAGCTGGTACCTTGTTCTTGATTTTCCTGCGGATCTTCTTCAGCGCTTTCTCCTCGGCTTTGGTGAGTGGCAGCTTGGTGGGGACTGGGTAGCCCTCGGCCACCAGGGTGCGGCGCTCCTCCTCGGTCAGGATCAGGGGCCCCGACCCCTGAAGTTTCTACACACACACGCACCAAAAAAAGAAAAAAAAGAAAAAGAAGATTCATTCGTTTCAGTTGTTGTGACCCAGATAATGTGTTTTTTCTAGCAGGAGAATCATGGATAAAACCACTAATTAATTGTTCAAGTACTTAGAAAATCATCACTACCGTGTATTTCCTTATAAACAAAAAAGTCTAATTGCACTGTTGCTTCCTTTCTTTCCAAACGAAGACTATAAGGAGCAGATTGTTGTACTGGTATCGAGAAAAATTACATATTACGCTAAAGAGCTTTTAAAGGTTGACTTTTATCAGAAATAAGTGGACTATCTCACTCTATTGGTGCATTTTTGGTTGTTTAGAAATAAAATGTGAAATGTGATGGATTGATGTGAATAATAAAGAGCAAACTAACTCTGAATAAAAGTTTATATCAGAGCAGGGGTCAGTGCTTACGTGGGGGGCGGTGAGCAGAGGGGAGTTGGACAGGGAGGAGGCGGCGCGGGGTGACACCTTGAGGCCGGCCTGGGGCGGGGAGGGGCTGGTGGGCGAGGTGGGGCAGGAGAGGCCCGGTGGGGCGTGGACGGGGCTCTGGCTGCCCTCCGAGTCACTGCCGTGGGAACTGGGAGGAGTGGGAGGCATCTGCAGAGACTCCAGACCTGGAACGGGATGATAACTGATTAACGCTGATGGTAGTGATGCATAGGATAATTATCCTATAATATATATGTATATATTTTGCTGTTAATCTTCACTCTGAAGTCTGGGCTTTCACCTGGAACCGCGTATATTCACATTTTTGCTTCACTACTGTAACTCAAGTAAAATGAATCAACCTCAGGTCCCATGTGAGGCAAGTGAACAAACAGCCAGCAGGGGTCCTCACAGCTTCACGTGACTGACGAGCAACAGCAGGGAACAAGAGGAAGAGGGAGCGAAAGATTCTGACCTTTGGGTGAAAGGTTGAGAAACTGGTCCACTTCATGAGGTTCCAGTTTAATCTCAGGGATGATGTTCTCCTCTTTTATCTGCAAACAGAAAAAGAGAAACAGGAGATAGAAGAAGAGACAATTGATAAAGTTAGAAACAATTAAAAATGTCCAAATGTCTTTGTTTTTTTCCTTCGCCATCAGTTTTTGTTCTCTCACCTTGATGCCCTTGCCCTGATTGAGGCTGCTGACAGCAGTCTGAGCTGGGGCGGCCACGGCGGCAGCAGGGGCAGAGCCCAAAGCGTTGCCCTCGGGTGCTTGGGGCCCCTCACTGGAGGCCAGAGATAGGGAGAGGGTGGGGAGGAGTGAGGGGGTCTCGCACAGGAGGCCGTCAATGCCATCCTCCTGCTCCATGGGCCACTCGGTGGAATCCCCATCGGACTCTGCTGCAGAACAGATGACATGGACAGCTGTTAGTGCTTTTTGTGATATCTTATGGACAAATTTTTATACCTTTTTTGCCTCAGCCAACCTTCAAAATCCACCTTTATCTGTACATTTTTTCTCAATCACTTTTACAAATGAGTGCTTTATAATCTGGAAGAGCAAAGGAAAAGCAAACTATCAAACTTTAAATAATCAGCGTCCCACCTGCTTCGCTGCCTTGCTCTCCGGTCAGGTGCGACAGGGGCGACTGTGGGCGGCTGTCGCCGCAGAGCGAGTAGCTGTGCTCGGCCGTGATGTGAGGTGGGAGGGGGGATGACGGGGACAGGTCGCCCCCGTCCTCGCCCTCCATGGCCTCCACCCCGCCCCTCACCCCGGAGAGGAAAGGGTCACTGAGCAACTGGCCCAGCAGGGCATCCTGGGACAGGTCATCGAGGAGCTCTGAGAAATGCTGAAGACAGAGAAGAAAGACGGGGGGGGGGGGGGGGGGGTCTTTGTTTAATACAAACACAAAATATCAATTCGATTGTGTCAGAGACGAGGCCACATGCAGGAGGAGACAGATGGATCATTGTAAAAAGCCCACTACTGGTGCTGTAATCAGGAGTCTGTGTCAGCCAGTCTGTAATTAGAGGCTGTTAAATTCTTCATCGCCACCTTCTCTTGAAGTTTTCCCCTCAGGCAGCACTAAAGCAGCCAATCAAAAACTTGTAAAAGTGTCTTTCACTCGAGAGAAAAACCTGGCTGAGAATCTCCCCATCAATCAGTGTATTCCTGTGTGTGTTTGTGTGTGTGTGTGTGTGTGTGTGTGTGTGTGTCTGTGATTCTCAGTGTGGTGATACATTTACAAAACACACAGAAGTTAAACAGACAAGTCTTCCTCCACCCCTTAACTCTTTCTTTCATCCCCCCCACTGTCATCCTCTCTCCTCCTCCTTCCCCTCCTTCCTGTGTGTGTGTGTGTGTGTGTGTGTGTGTGTGTGTGTGTGTGTGTGTGTGTGTGTGTGTGTGTGTGTGTGTGTATCTCCCTCTGCTTTTCAGGTGTTGTGACTAGCATAAACAAAAGGCAGCCAAAGCAAAACCTCGGGGGGATGTGTTGATAACATACTGACACAGATCTCCTTTGTAGTATGTTTGTGTGTGTGTGTGTGTGTGTGTGTGTGTGTGTGTGTGTGTGTGTGTGTGTGTGTGTGTGTGTGTGTGTGTGTGCGTGTGTGTGTGTGTGTGTTGTACACACAGCTGAATTTTCTAACAGGAAACTCGTGGATAATGCCTCCAATTATCATTGCCTCCATTGCATTTTATAATAAAATATCCACACTGAGGCTGCAGTTAACATTCACGTCCACTATTGCTCAATCTGCCCAATTTTTTTCTTTTATCAGTCAATTAATCGCTTCGGGCTCGAAATGTCAGAAAAGTGAAAAACACCCATCAATTTTTCCTCAAATGTCTCGTGTGTCCAACCAACAGTTAAAAACCTAAAAATGTTCAATCTACAATGATATCAAACATAAACAAATCAGCAAATCTTAATTTTTGAGAAGAAGGAAGAAGGAAAAAAAAATCTCTTCCTCCTCAGTAGTTTTGTCATTGACGAAGCTTCTAATCTTTTTTATTCTTTCTAATATAAACATTTTCTCCATATATTGGTTTATGTAGAGCTTTTTGCAGACATCCGACATATTTTGGATCATTTTTGTGCCAGTTTACCACTGTCTGTTTTTGCATGCAACAATATTCTTTTCAGATTTCTGACTAATTTGTTTTGTTGCCAATGGGGATTGTATCATGTTTACAACTGTACGCCAAAACCGTATCATGTTACTCAGGTACAGCACAGTGGATCTTATCTTACAAATGTGTGAATTTCTTATTTCTTATGAATTTCTTATGAAAATAGGAGTTTCTAATCTTCCACTCTTGTCCTGACTTGAACTGGTTACCCCAGGAGGACGTGGAAAAAATTTTGGATGTAACCTAAAGCTGTGTCACCAGGAAGAATTCACTCAATGTGTCCAATGGAAATATATTCTCCAGGAGGAGAAAATAAACTACTAGAATTATACACACATGAGGTTGAAGGGAAAAAAAGGAGCTTCTTCTGATTCAGACGGAAAATCTACAGTCACGTCTACTGTATGGCACAGAGAAATTTTGTTTATTTATGTAACACCCAACAAAAGGTGGATGACAATGGATGAATGCATGGATGGATGGACAGAGGGATGAGTGAGCACGAAGTCAAGATGGAGGAATGGGAGGAGATGGGAGGAGTGTGGATGGATGGATGACAGCCAAGCATGTGGCTTTGATTACAGGCTGAAAAGGAGAGGGAGAGGGAGAGGGAGAGGGAGAGAGAGAGAGAGAGGGAGAGGGAGAGAGAGAGAGAGAGGGAGTGAGGGGGCTCGACTTCCAGCATTTTCTCTCTCCAACTACTTACAGGGCAACGACTTCCACGCTTCATAAATACACAGCACACTCCTGCAGCAGCATGCTGCCCCTATATGGCCCGGTTTCTGCTGGGCTGTGTGTGTGTGTGTGTGTGTGTGTGTGTGTGTGTGTGTGTGTGTGTGTGTGTGAGAGAGAAAGATGCAAACACTGGCAGTATACTGTGAATCTACTCAAGGGGGAAGGGGGGGGCAAATATTTACACATTCATCCACCACGTCTCCATTTCTAACTTCTAGAATAACCATCAGCGTGTATCATTAAAAACAAGCTGTGACATTAAATCAGTAATAATTACACGAGTGCGTCCGGCTGAGTGTGCATGTGCCAAAACCAGTCACATTGTGGAAAAACAGTTACAGTAGTTTACACCCCCCCCCCCAAGCGTCTCCCGGCAACAACTAAATCTCCACGGTTACTGAGAGCCATCTTGGACGTCAAGCTGTTGCTGATATTATTATACCCCGTCAGTTCTTTGCACGACCACACACCCACACGCACACTGACAGTTATGGGCTTTGCAGTGACGATGATAATAATCATAATTACAAGGTCAGCTCAAATGAATAAAATACCACTTATTGCTTTACGACCAGGATTCTCCAGGACTTTGAAGGTCTCAAAAGAAAAGTCTGGAAAGCTGAATTTAGTTTCCTCTTCTTCTTCTTCTTCTTCTTCTTTCCTTTTTCAAAAAAGGCCTTAGAATATTTTTTAAAAAGTCCTGAAGTTCATATATAGTAGTATTAAATATTTCTAATATGACCCAAACTGGTCCTTCATTATACTTTCATACATTGGATGGCATGATGGTGAAAGGGGGATTAAGCTGCATTCTGTGTGGTATTAAAAAAAGTTTTAAAAATCCTATATAGAATCCCAGATATGTCTGTCTATCTGTGAACCTGCAGGAACAGAGAGACGCAGATAGACAGACATATCTGCTATATATCTACTGGAGTAACGGCTTTAAAAATTAGTTTATATTCAACTTTTGAAGAAAAACAGTTTGAAAATTACCCTGTCGAAACTAAAATTGAGGACATTGGTGCGCAGAAAAAAGACGCATGTCCCTGAATCATATGTTTATGTGTTAAAGTTTGACCGTGAAAATTACTCTAATTGGTTGGCTCTCTCTTCGTCATATTCTTTCAAAACATTCAATATTTTGAATCTGGCTTATATGAATTTGTGGTGTCTCGTCGTAGTTGTAAGTGTGACAATGTGATAAATACATACACCCTATGAAACAGGGTTGCAGCTGCATATTTTCATGATCAAATAATTTGCGAATCATTTTTTTCCATTTATTCATTAATTTCTTCATCTATAAAATGTCAATAAGTAGTAAAAAAAAATTTGATCGTCCCAGTTCCTCCAAGTCCAAGGTGACATTTTTCAATGTCTTGCTTTGCCAACAATCTGAAAACCAAAGATACTCAGTTTGCAAAAATATAAAACACTGAGAAAACAAAAGATCTTAAAAGGCTTAAAAAGGGTTAAGTTTCAGCTCAAAAAGAGGTAAAAACATCTAAATGGGAGCAGAAGAAGGGCGTAGTTTTTATGGAGGAGTAATTACACACTGAAACCATGCTCAAAAACAAAAGTAGGCCTTATTTTTGTGGGTTCAGATCTGGTTTATATGACCTTTGACACCACCCTCTTCTCCCTGCGGCTCAGTCCTGCCACTTTCTGCCTCATACAGTACAACAAGAAAAGCTCTAAAATCAAATTTAGGAGACCTTTGTATACAAAAAAAATAATGATCCTTATCTTGTTTAAGAACAGGAAACGGGTTCCAACTCCGCCTGCACGAGTACATAACCACACCAAAGAAACACGGCCCACCTTTAAAGGCTCCCTGTGATTTATGCATTTGGCGTGTGTGGTGCGTGTGAGTGCATATGAGAGAAAACCCAGGGCGGTCGAGATCGGCCGTAGGCTGGGTCTACCTCATCACACACTACAGAAAGGCCCTTTGTCTCCGCTGAGCAGCAGTGAGGTGGTGTTTAGGGCCGACTGTAACCCTATACCCTCCAGCTGGGGAATGAGTTAGAGCCAAAACAGGAGGAAAAACTGGGAGTTTAAACCGGAACTGGGGCAAAAAATCAGTAGGTCACTGCAGCGATGTTAACAAAGGAAGTTTCCCTTATTTTTTTAATTTATTTATTTTGTTTGCCAAACAACATTTCGCCCACATCATGCAGAAACAAGGGGGAGGACACTGATGAAAGTGCAGATCGTAATCTTTTAATTGAAACCGCGGCGATGTCTGCAGACGGGGGAGGAAATGTGGAGCAACCACCTCAAGCAGCGGCAGCAGCAGCAGCAGCAGCAGCAGCAGCAGCAGCAACAGCAACAGCAACAGCGACAGCAGCAACAGCAGCAACAGCAGCAGCGTTCCACACAGAAATCTTTAGATACGCCTAATCTCAATCAAATCAGAGAAAACTAGTGAAAACTAGGTCAGAAGTCTATTGAAAATAAGAGTAAATTTAGTGTCACAATTATCCGGACGGTTATGGCTCCATGGGGAATGAATGCAGGGCCAACAGTGACACACCACGCTTGTGAAATTCCTGGAATAAGACATGGTTTTACCGTTTCAACTACGCCATGTCCACATGGAAAACAAAGCTTTGATTCACAGGAAAGAATAAGAACGTGAGGATGTGAAGAGCTTTTTGCTGTTAGTTGCAGTAAACTGTGTAATATAACAAATATAGGACCCAAAAGCTCTTGTGCTGTGCCTGATAATGGCCGTTTCAACTGACTTGCCAACCAGTCGTCTAAGTGGGAATCCGAAGAAATTTCTGTGGTGAAGTGGTTTACAGCCAAAGTGTTAACAAAGGGCATCGAAAGACATCAGTGTACCTGGGATGACATTTGTATCAGGTTCTCTTCAACTGGCAAGTAAGCCAGGAAACCATTCATGTACAAAACTGGTGAAATCCTAAAAAAAACCTTTTTACCAGTAATCATAGTGAGTGATAAGGTTGGTTGTGTTGGTCACTAGTTAGCAGCTAAATGAATAGTCTGAGAGTGGGAAGGGAAGGGAGGGAATCTCCTCTCAGGTCTGTAATTCTGTAAATTAGGGTGTGTGTGCGTGTGCGTGTGCGTGTGCGTGCATGCGTGCGTGCGTGCGTGTGTGTGTGTGTGTGTGTGTGTGTGTGTGTGTGTGTGTGTGTGTGTGTGTGTGTCTATTTCAAACCTTAACGGCCTGAGTCTTAAAGAGGTAAGAAAGGGAAGAGGAAAGTGTGATGATGATGTAACATCTTCCTCCCCTGAAAATCCAAACCAGATGTGATACACTGTTTACACTGGAAAAAAATGTCTGAAGATGGTAACAGACACACACACACACACACAAAGAGCCACACAGGCCTGAGCATGTGTGTGTGTGTCTGTGTGTGTGTGTGTTTGTGTGTGTGTGTGTGTGTACCTTGCCCTGGACTCATCCATGTGTGCTTTGACACACACCCTGCGATCACACCAATAAAAAGGGGCAAACACACACTCTCACACATTTATTTATGTCAAGATAAATTCAGTGACTCATTTAGTTTGATCTGGATCCAGGCTGCTGGCACTGCAAGGGCCTGACTATTGCAAATTAGCAACACGTGTCCCATCAGGGCCAGATAACCGGTATCAAAGGTTGAAGCGGTATCTGAATATTTATCAGCCCATACTGCAGGGCCTGTCTATCTGCTCCGGAGTGATGTCGCTATCATCGAAAACTGTGAGAAAAGTGACAGGGAGTCATTTTATTTTAAACTTTGGGTACAAGTCTCTAATAAATCAACCTTTATAAACTGTTCATAAATTTGGCTTCAGCACTGCAACTGCAGATTTTTTTTTTTCTAATTGATTAATCATTTGACCTTTACAATATTCAGAAAACAGTTAAAAGTGAAAGTTCTTTTTAATATCTTTTCATACGTTTTTATATCTTTTTTATATCTTTTAATATACGTGAATTTGCCATGTGTCGCCAATAAAAAGGGGGAACTCATTAAGAAATAAAACCAGACTGTGTTTGCCTGGTTAAGCATCACTGAGTTTAAAAATCTGCTCCTTGAAAAAGGGTCCGGGCCAAGAGAGGCAACGAAATGCGTTAGTCAAACTCTGCTCTGGTCCAAACGATCACCATGGTTTTAAAAAGGTAGAGGAAAAACAAGATATTTCATGGCCAAAAGAGAGAAGCACGTCTTGTTTCTTACATAAAGAACCACTTTTAGTTTCAAGTTTGCTGCAGCTTTTTGGCCTATACGTCACTGAGACATCAAGTATAACTCCAGATTTTTTCTTGGAAGAAACAATACTCTTCTTAGAGGTGAATTTACAACTTTTTTATACTAAGAAGGCCACTTTTATACCAGCTCCCTGCTTGTTTAAATGTTCGTAAAATCCAGTCCCTCCAGCCTCTTGACCCGATTCACACCGTTCTTGTTGGTTTTACATATTTGCGCCTCATGGCTCTGCAGCCACCGTGCTATCAGCGTTAGCATTCATGGCTGAAAACCCAGTGGATCCCACTCCCGCAGCTGCAAGCCAAAGTGCAGTGAGGAATGCTAACAATGTGTGCAAGCTGTTACAGCCGACTTAGCTGAAGTACATGTGTAGATACTTAATCTGGGATTCCTCCACAAGCCCTAAAATGCGCTCTTTAAAACTTCTCAGGGACTCCAAATGCAGAAAGTTGAGTCAAATAGAGGCCAGAGGCCAGTGTTTGAGCAGCAAAGATGAAGAGTAACAACACCAATATTTCTGTGGCTCAGGTGGCAGAGCAGGTTGCCCACTGATTGAAGGGTTGGCAGTTTATTCTATGGATCAGTTAAATCCTAACCCAGACAAAAAAAACAGCTAAAGTTAGTCTGACAATCAGGCTGAAACGTCACAACTGGCTTTAGGCTTTGGGATATCATTCTCTGAGGACCACAAATGCCTGTGCCCAATTATTCGCCAACCCATCCAAAAGTTAAACGTTAAATTTCGATCTAGACCCAAGCGCTGGACCAACACGTCGTCATGGATCCACCGAGCTGCTGTTCATGCTCAGCACAAGCTGCGCTGGAACAACTCAATGCAAATGTCTTGAAAACAGCCAAAGGCTGAAACCTCAAGAGGATTTGCTGATTTCAGCTGAGACAAACCATGCGTGAGATAACATGACAGGACTATACTGCGCTCCCCTCTGGGACCATTCGCATATGTTGTACCAGAGCCGGGATTGACACTGTTTGGCCGACTTGGCTGTGGCATTGATACTGGTGTCGGAAGAGCAAGACAAATCACAGGCCCTAGAGGGCTCCTCTTATCTGGGTCTTATCTGGAGGTGTATGTGTAGGTGGGTGGGGGGTCGGGTGGGGGCCGCAAGAGGCTCAGCACCTAGGACTTCCTGTCTCGACTGTGTCGGAGTACTTGAAGGATGTGGCTTTATGTGCCAGACAGTCAATTTTTTAATGAATTGCTTACAAACTCAGACATGAAATAAGCGGTGAGGTTTACACAGCTCCACATGTTTGGGTTTACCTCCTTTGTGTATTTTCTTCTGCTGGTTCCCACATGCGGGAACACAAACACGAGCACACACGCACGCACGCACACACGCACACACGCACGCACGCACACACACACACACACACACACACTCACACACACACACCAGTTTTGTTGACATCATCTTTTTCCCTCAAAGCGTCTGATCCTAGCCCTGTACGATCTCTCCCCTCCAAAGAACTGAAACTCGGCCAAAGTGATGTCGCGTCGCAAAAATGCCCTCGTTCCAAGGGGGGAGGCTCGGGGCCGGTTCTCACAGGGATAAGAGCTCAGCACAGACACTCCCTGACCCAGATCCCAGGCATCTATCCCAGCTCAGTTTGCCCAAACTCACCAGTAATCAAGGAGGAAATGAGGGGGGAGATAATAATGAAAGGGAGAAAAGAAACAAAGAATCTCCTGCAGCTTTTTCAGTGGGGGGATCCTGAAATTATTATTAAAACTACAACTAATGATTGTTGTCTCATAATCTTTCTTTTTTCCCCAATAATGGATGAATCATTACATCTAGAAAATGACAAATTTCACAAAGACTTTTTATTTTACTTTATAAAGAAAGGGTTTTCTAGAGAACTATACTTAAATTCCTGAAAGTCAGACAGCACCCACTTACCCAAGACACTGTTCTACTCACACTGGTGCTGTAACAGTTAATCAATTAACTGATTATTCAATAGGAGGAAAAGTAATAATCAACAGTTCTGATGCTGTGGTGACGGTTCATGAAACTTTTTAATGTAAAATACAGATTATTGGATATGGATATCTAGATCCCGCTTCCCCGATGTGAAGATTTGCTGTTTTTCTTGATTTTCACTCGACTGTTGCTTTGAGAAAAATGAGCCACCTGACATCCTCACGCCGGATGCTGGGAACTTGTGACGTAGGTTTTTAACTATTATCTAACATATCACAGGAATGTATATTTCAATAAAATTGACTTCTGAATCAATAATGAAAATAAGCATTTGTTGCAGGCCCGAATGACACCTAAACCCATTTCTGGAGAGAGCTCAGAGGTGGATATTTTACCCTCCCCAAACCTAAGGGCAGATTTACCATCTCTGACTGGGGTCAAAGATCAGAAAGACTAATCAGATACTTAGATTAGCAGCATACCTTTAAAGATACAAAGC
>CM029130.1:3775000-3877500 GCA_016859345.1 Istiophorus platypterus
ACACAAGCAATTATTCAAAACCTTTCATGGTGCTTAGAGTAAAAAAAAAAAAAATAAAATCATTAAAAAAAAAAAAAAGCTAGCTTCATATCAGACATATTACATATTGATATTTCTCACTTTGGTGAATAATATATTTTAGCTGGGGTAACATAAAAGGAAATGCCAAAATTAGTTTTTAGGGTTTAAAAATGATTTTTCTTGCATGCAGAAGTATAAATGCTCACAATGGCTAATCTATCCACACAAATCCAACCTTCCTTAAAGGGATAAATCTAGCATAATATGATCCTTTTTCCCACATTGATCATCAATGAATAGATCTGCATGATGCTGCATGGAAGATCCCAGAAGCAGTGCTGGGACGACATCGTTCAATTTTAAAATCACATTTGCAAAAAGGTAGCGCTATCTGCTGTGAATTCTTTTTTTTCTTCAAATATGCAGTCAAGCTGTACAGATTGCATTCATCAATGTCTGGCATCTATAGATTCATTCAAGCCCTTTATATTTTTATTTATAATCATCCTTATCCTCAGATTATCAGATGGATATTACTAGAATGCCAGAGGTAAAGTAAGAATGGAGGAAAAATTTAAATTTAACCAATTTTTTAAAAGCTTAAATTATATCAGACATATTATATATTTATATTTGATATTTTCACTTTTTTATATTAATATGCTTTCAAGCACAACAAGGGGAGGAAGAAAATTTATTCTAAGATATAAAAGATACTTCTTTTGCATGTCTTGACTCTAAATTTAATTGAAAATCTATCTGATCCCACATTAGCTAGCTTCATATCAGACATATTACATATTGATATTTCTACTTTGAAGAATAATAATATTGATTCTGTTAACCAGGAAGAAAAAATAATGCCTTTAGTTCTAAGTATAAAAATTTTTGCACTTCTGACTCTTAGAATTTAATTGAAAAATCTAGAATCTACAAAGGACTTCTAAAACACAGAACAGGATAATCTTAAACAAAGCCTAAAAAAAAAAAAGTTTTTTTCCTGAATATCTGACTGAGTCAAATTATTTTAATATCAAGTTTTTGACAAGCAGAGAAAAATCTGCCTTTATTATATATAAAATCTGTCTTTTATTTTTGCTGCTGTCTCTTTTTTCTCACGATCCCTTCTTGACACCAATCTGAAGATCTGGCCCTACGCCTGCAGTAATAGCACAGAGTGTTTCATTATCTTACGCGGCTACATTCTTTTACCTGACGCTGAAGCCTGCCTTATGAATAGAGGCTGGTCCGGTTGTAATATGCAAATACTTGAAGATGTGTAACACTGTGTACAAACCAACGGTGGAGAGACTCTGACCTCTGATTGGCAGTTAAATGTGACCGGCTGTGATAACCATGTTGTCACTGATCGACTCTTCATATCAAGCCGGACTGTGAGTGTGTAAAAGTGAGTGACCGTCTCTCCCTATACACACACTGACACTCATGTTACAGCAGACACACGGGCCATTCAGCCAGAGACAGAGCAAGGCCACCGGGGGAGCAGGATGCCCTGCCCCGACGGAGAACAGGCTCTGCACTGTGAGCACATGGACCAGGCTGCTTACCCTCGACTCTACGTGCATGTGTGTGCGCGCACGTGTGTGTGTGTGTGCAAGCATTTGAATAAAATATCTCTACCCTGAGGGATGTGCTGAGCTGTCAAAGACATCATGTGCATATGTTAATCAAAGGAGTTGGATTCCAGCTGCTGTTAGTTAGACTGAGAGAGGTGAGCCTTTATATGCAGGTATGCTCCTGCTGCTATTGTTGCTGTTGCTGCTGCTGCTGCTGTTGCTGTTGCTGCTGCTGTTGTTGTTGCTGCTGCTGCTGCCGCTGCTGCCGCTGCGCATTATGTAAGAGGACACATAGCTGCGAAGCCCTGGAGCATGTGCGCAGCAAATATACTCCTTTCCTCCGCATGTCGGCCTCCTCCTTCTCTCTGAGAGTGCAGCGGGTACGCCATGTGCCGAGCGACACGCCAACTGGTTCTTTTCGGAAAGACACGAGTATGACATGATATTTCGGTTTGAGGCCGCTCTCTTTCCGTCTATGTCCAGAACTACTCTGGCTGAAATGTCGTACTTCTTCGTTTAAAATTTCTACCCCAATAGATTTATTTGACAGCTGTAGAAACTAGCCACTTTTCAGGCCCTGACTTTACATAACAGAACAGCAATGCAATGTTAAAGATTAAAACAGTGGTTCCTAAACTTTTTAGGCCACTAAACATTTAGAAACTAAATTTAGAAACAAAAGTCACCATCAGAGTCTCAAAGTTTAATAAACTGACTCCTAATAAAGTTACAGAAAATCTTCCCTTTGCACTTAAATCCAAGTTTGACTGATTACTCTACATGTACATCTACCATCTTACTGATCAGTATTATACTAGTTACAAACTCTTAAACTAATGTGATTGAATTCCATAAAACTATGCAAGAATGTTTTCTCAGTTTTCTCACAAGATTTAAGAGTCTCAGCCGTTATGGGCAGGAAATCTAATGAGCGGTCGTACAGAAGCAGAGCACAACATTAATTACCCAGATGCCTCGGTGGCCTCGCGGTTTCAAGGCGCTGACCATGAAATTGCGAGATCTCTGGTTTGGTTTTGGTCCCACCACCCCCCATCTCAAAAAAAGGAAGATATTGACTTCAACAAAAGGGTTTTGTGTCAGGGAGCCACAATGTGCAAAGGTAAGATACAAAATGTGTCAATTTGAGATTTTTTATTTCTTTTCTATGCATCTGTAGTATCAGTCAAGTTTGCTTGAGTACACTTTATTCATTATTGACTCTTGATTCTTTTGTATAATATTTAAGGCCTTATTATAATCGGGACTAAGAGTGTATTGAATTTTCCCTCTTATCCGCATTTGTTGTGACCCTTGACACCAACAAGCACCTTTGATCGCTGGATTTAACCCCTTGTTTAAAAGATGCACTCTATTTTATCTTTAATCCTCTTTTTAAAAAATTGATGGATTATCCGGATCTAGAGTTGATGCAGATGAGGAGGTAGGTGAGGAGGCAGGTATTTGTTCTACACAAAAACACAATCAGAAGTTACTGTATGAATATCATAAACATATATTCTAATGTGTATTTGGTTCTTAAGGAAAATATAGATGAAAATATCTTGATTTTGACTTGATCAAGTTAATAATTCCAACTCCTCTTTCCAGTATTTCGTTTTCTATCTGTCTATTGTTAATCCACTACGACGTCAGAAAGGATTGGTTCGGTCACAGGTGAGTGGAGATGAAAGGAGCAGGCACGTATCCACCTTCCTGCTGATGCACTGTTGTTATTACTGTCATAAAACCTGAGGAGCCGGATTTTGATAAAAGCTTTTACACCACGGAGACGGAGGGAGATCGAGAGGGATCCTCGGGGCTGACGGGAGAGGCAGGCGTTAGGGGCCTGAGGATCCCACGCATGCTACCGAGCTGAGAAGGTTTACATTGTTGTGAGGAATCCCAGGTCAACAAACCCCCCGTGAGACCGGGACCCGGCCCACGGCTGGGGAAGGGGACAAAGACTCAACAGTCTGTTGATGAAGCCGCCTGAGATTCAAACACTACAGTCTTGTTGGCTTTCACATTCATGCATTCATGCCCCCCCCCACACACACACACACACATACCTACTATTCATGGTTTACTATATATAGAACATTCACTGCACTGACAAGAGCATCTTGGTGCTGCCTCTTAACACAACCTGGCCTTTATGTGTTGGTATGATGTTCGATGAGTGCGGCGGCCCTGTTCACCTTTTAAAACACCTGGAGGGGAAATGCAGGTTCAACTCTGAGATTATCAAACTCGCCTAGATGTGTGCTTCAATAGCAGGGGCAATATCACCAGTATCAATACTAATTCTGAGAGTTTTTAATTATCAAAGGTGTTGTGGTGCAACATTAAAGGAAGCCATGCGTAAACAATGTAGGACAGAGCAGTGTCTCTTGATATATGTAGCTTTCTACACAATAATTTGCCAAAGAATAAGCATTTCTTTTCCCAATCCTGCTAATTACTTGCACTTTAAAACATAATCCAATAACACTGGTGAAACCAACAAAGGGATTATTGCCAGCACTTCAGGTTTTACCCTCAAAATCAAGTGGTTTAGACAATCTGGCTTAACTTTTGCCTTGTTTACAACCTGACTGACAGTCGCACTGCAGAGAGACTTAAAAGCAAGACACCACTAGAGTCTGGGTCTTTGAAGGGATATCAAGCAGTTTGGTTTTTCCTTAAAGTTGGTGAATTTACACAAGGGCAGATTTAAAAAATGATCTAAATGAAAGCAGCATTTATATCTATTTTTTTACTTTATTTAGCGCATTTATTTATAATGTATGATTTACGTTATAAATTAATTTATTATTTCTAATAAAAAAAGTGTTTAGGGTTTATCCCCAGCTATCATCACTGAGTTTCCTCATGTTACTCTGAGCTGCTGTGACAGAAGGGAGAGCGTGAAAGTATCGACACTATCAGGAATCTGTCAGAAATGAGATGATCCTCATGCGATTAAAAAGAAGCTACAATGGCCACTAGGTGGTTATTTACTGTGGTAAACTCTCTCTGCTTAAAGCTGATTGAAAGTGAAGTTAACTGGTTAAGAGTGACTTAGCTTCCTGATACTGGAAAACCTGAGTTGAGGCCAAAGAAAGCAGAGTAACACACCATTACAGACCCTTGGTCACCAGTAGTCACTGCTACCGTGTTAGGATCAGTACCCTGAGTTGTTGTGGGTTCATTTCCCACACATGATGAAAAACATCGTCACAGGCTTGTCACCGAATAGTGACGGTTGGTTTCAAACCCTAAACAACCGCTCATAGATGTTCCCTTCAGTTTGACTCGGAGCCAAAGAGCGCTCTCAAAGCCTCCGGTTCTTCTAGCTGACATTCAACACAGCTCATTTCTGGGGGATGAATTTCGCCAGACTCATGATTCAGCAGCTCTTGCAGCGGCTCGTAATCACTTCCTTTTTATGCAGAGACTTCTTTTGTTTTGTTTTTTTGTTTTTTTTTAGCCGTTTACCCAATGGTGCACTGGTGCCCTGGGGATGGTTCTTCTGTCTTTGTTCTCATCAATTAAAGCAAAAGTTGACTGACAACCCAATCTTCTGTTGAATCTAATAGAGTCTTATATAAATCCAAAAACCTCATGTAAGAGACAACAGAAGAACAAAGCAGCTGCAGCTCTCGGGGATGATATCGTCTGCTGGTATCTGACAGGAACTGTTGCCTCAGGACGTATTTGAAAGGACCTACATTCACAGCTTGAAGGCTCTGGAGCTTTGACAATGCAAGTTTTTACCTGTCTGTAGATTTTCCTAGAGGAGTTAAATGCCAAAGTGTGCAC
This sequence comes from Istiophorus platypterus, assembly GCA_016859345.1. Lineage (NCBI taxonomy): Eukaryota > Metazoa > Chordata > Actinopteri > Istiophoriformes > Istiophoridae > Istiophorus > Istiophorus platypterus. The sequence goes on from CM029130.1 coordinate 3,780,400, forward strand.
GAGTGTGTGTGTGTGAGTGTGAGTTTTTGTGCGTGTGTGTGTGTGTGTGTGTGTGTGTGTGTGTGTGTGTGTGTGTGTGTGTGTGGGGCCTAAGTCTCGGGGCCCAGTCGGCCTCTACGGTGTCTGATTCCCATCCTGCAAGCCAGCTGGATTTTTCCCTGTAAACCCTTCCACTCCTCCCATCGTCTCAACACACACACACACACACACACACACACACACACACACACACACACACACACACGAACACACACACAAACACACACACGAACACACACACGAACACACACACGAACACACACGAACACGTGCGCACGCACAGCCTGCGTCTCATTCTCACCACACACACACACACGCTCCTCTTGGCCCACAGTGTTGCCAAGAGAGACATATGGCTGCAACACACACTTCAAGTTACATAACTGAAGGCAAAAGGCCATTTAAACACAGAGTGTGTCTCTGAGAAGATGTTGTATCTATCACTACTGCCACTGGTGACACTGGTGGTAAAATGGTGACATTAAGCACTTACATATAGTTTACAACAACATTTGCACTATACTGTAGTTCTAGGCAGATATAAGTGTTTATTAATGTATTTGTCAACAACTGTAACTCCTCCTGTTGGCCTATTGAATGACAATATGGCAAAAACAGTTGCAATAATATAAAATATGTCCTCATAGCAGAAGTTATAACTGTTGACAAATACTGTAGATTAATAAACAGTTGATGTGCAAGGTGCTGGTTGAGAAAAAAAGCAGATTGAAGACTTTGAGATGGAAATGAGTGAATAATCAATCACTGTGGACAATAATCGATAGAAATACGACCACAGTACAGTTCAAGGCTGGAAAATCTATTGTTTCTCTTTATATGCCCACAAATGCAGATATAGAAAGAGATGAGATACTGTGTTAAATGGTAGCAGCAGCACATATGACTGCTTTTCTCAGTGTCTCTCTACATAATATATAAACAGAGTTACATCACTGTAAATAAAACATGCTCAGTGTATTAACAGATATGTAGAAAGACTTCTTTGGGTTAACTGATTAAATAACTGGTTTAACTGGTTACAGAAATCTTAAATTGCAGCTATTTCATTGCATGACTGCACTGTAAAAACTGATGTGGAAATAATAGGGGTGATAAGTCATTTATGACCAGAGGAATCATGCTCACTCGAGTTCACTTCATTGTAAAGTTCAGTTAAGAAGCTCTAGATCTTTTCTCTGTGACTTAATGTTTCAGCTTGGTTTATACAACTCTTTTGTAAGTCTTTTTATCTGCAGTAAGTCAACTTTTCTCCTATGGCACATCCCCCTGGGTCTTTTTGTGATGTGAACTCCAGAGCTCAACCACAGTAACCAGAAAGGCTTTAATTAGCTCCCAGTGAGTCCGTCCGCCGAAAAGTCGGAGAAGTCAAGCGGTCGTTGAGATTAAAAAAAAGGGATTTCTAGAAAACTATGGCTGAATTCAGCAAAATCAGTTGAAAAAGAAGTTATTCCACAAACCCATGTTTTGTTTAATTATACAAAAGATTTTCATACTAAATAGTCCAGACATAGATTGAAATGAAATGTGTGGTATAAACTGTGCAGGGAAGTTTGTTCAGTCTAATGGAAATTCATGCAACAGGAGGCAGTTATCTGCATGCAACCCCCACCTAAATAAACCTGGAATCTGTGAGCACATTGGGTGTATTATTTTGAAGGAAACCCAGTGGTTGCTGTAGCGACAGCTGGCTCATTGGCCAGATTCAGCTAATGAATCCTGTAACACCCTGCTGGGCTGCCAGACCCTCTCTGGGGCGTCCTGATCTGTGTCAGAAACATTTAAATATTTTCATTTAAACTGTAAAAAACGAAACAAAAACACAACTGGCCTAGCCGTCAACAGGAAGGAAATCACAAATGAACAAAATAAGAATCTAACCATAACTGATGCTTGCCAGGGTACCGGCTCTACTTTTCAGCATCTAATTCATACCGTTTTCTTGGTGGGCATTAACATGATGCATATTTTCTGGGAATGGTGGGTCTGTCAGGGCTGGGGGGATTGGGGGGGGGGGGGCAGAAGTGCCCCCCCACCAACCCAGATCAGTGGGGGGGGGGGATTATATCTTGCAGCATCCTTGGTCATTACTAATGGAAAATAGCAGCAACCACTACACGATGACTCACTGAAACCATCATCTTTTTCTACATATGGCTATGAGAAAAATAAGTATTTTCAATTCAACAGTCTAAAGTTTAAACACTTTAAAATTATTGATATTTAAGGACAGTCTATGTTCACTAAACTATGTCCTTTAGAGTTCTGCATCTTTAATAGAAGTTGTCAGGCAGCCAAAAAGATTTATGTGTCCAGTCCCTTATATGTGAGTGGGTGCAGCATTGTGCTGCATTAAATGAAATGTATTAGGGTTCTGGAGTTTTTGTCAGACAAAGGTATCCAAGGACTCTCAGGCGCATGTGGTGGCCAAATTTTGCTATTTTTGCAACATTTTATTGATGAATGATCGATTAAAAGAAAAGAAATTGTTAGTTGCAGCCCTACACCATAGTCTTGGACTAAACTGAGTTCAGGAGGGGTTTTCTCTCCCCAGTAACGGAGGCTTTAAATATGTTTTTGCTAAAATGTGTTGAAATGAAAAGAAAAGGGGATTAAAAACAATAATCCAAGCTGAGAAATAGTGTAACTCAGATCTTGGATCCCAAGGTTCAAGTTGTGAATGGAGAGCAGGGCACCACATGCACACACACACACACACACACACACACACACACACACTGACTCACTCACTCACTGAATACACTAACACACCACCACCACCAACACCACCTCCAGCCTAAATCCTAATCCAAGTGAGATAAAGGTGATTATTTCCCACTGAGGAGCTGCAAACCCACTCACCAGGCCCTGATCGATCACACACACACACACTTCCCCACTCATCCATCAATCCATCCATCCCTGATCGATAACTCACATTGGTGTAGAGCACGGAGTCGATTTCCCCGGCCTCAGACAGCTCGCTGAGGTTCCGGTCCCAGTGCAGGAACGGTTCGGTACTGTCCAGGATCTCCATGGTTCCCTCCACACGGACTCTCTCCGGCCCTTTCTCTTCCCCCCCTTTTTTAACTCCTCCAGCAGCAGCGACAGAAGAAGAGGCAGCGGTGTGTTGTTTGTTTGTTTTGGTTTTTTTGTCTTTTTGCAATGCGGGTCAGATTGGAAACCAAACTTAGGCTCCAACTCCGGCGGAAAAAGTTCCCGACAACTTGTCTGAGTGGAGGAACAGAAAAGAAAGAAAAGACAAGCAACACGTCCAGCTGGTTCAGACCGAGTGTGTCAGGGAGCTGCAGTTGTTGTTGCTGCTGCTGCTGCTGCTGTTGATGTTGTTGTTTATCATCTCCTCTCTGCTTCAGGGTCCACAGGCGGCTTTCTGTAGCCTCTCTTTCCTTTCCTTTCCCTTGCTTTCCTTTCCTTTCCTCCTCCTCCTCCTCTCAGCCCAGACACACTGGAATGCACGGGCGGAGTCACAGAGACCCAGAAAGAGGAATAAGAGAAATAATTCAAGAAAGAACTGGCCTGATACCGATGAAGAGTGTGTACAGGCTATAAGTTCAATACAACACGCTAGAGATAAAATGTAAGTTTAAAAATGTGCAGTGATTCATATTTTCCAGCTGTTTGTGACATTATTGTCAAAAACCTACAATAATAAACCAGGGTTTCCGGTCTCTAACTTCAAAATAAAGCTCACAATTCTCATTTTTGGCCATATTGGTTCTATACAGGATGAACACTACTACTTCTGCCACTGCTAGTAATATTACTGATAATAATACAAAATAAAATGATAATGATAACTGCTACTGCTGCGACAATAATAATAATAATAAATAATATAATAATAATAATAATATAGTAATATAAAAAAATCATCATTGTATATGATTAGAACAAATTCCAACAGGGTCTGTGAGATAATATACATAAACATTCAAATAAATGGAAACAATATTGTGAAGATAATCCTCCTTCAGACAAAAGTGTAACTATTTAGTTAAAGTTATTACCTACAAAGCGTCCTTTAATGAAAATTAAAATTACTTACGAGAATTTTTATGTATATATGGAAAAACTTTACAAAACTTTTATGTATTTTTATTATTTATTTATCGTGTTTTTATTTTTAAGTCCGTATTTCCGGGTTCGCCGTTAGACACGTCAGTAAATTGAAGCCACAGGTTTCAACTCATGGACCCGCCCACAGCGTTTCGACCGACCAATCAGATCTCTCTCCGGTTTAAATCCCCTTCTCCCGTGCAGCTCTGCCCCAGCAGAGCTTTTACCTGACAAGTGATGCGACCAATCATTTTAGGCCAAGAATACCTTTGCTCCAACGCCCCGCCCCGTTTTCACAGAAACAGCCAATCAACATAAAGGAATGCAGACATTTAAAATCTAATGTTTTGGAAGTATTTGTTTATTTTTCCATATAGTTTGAAATGAGTAATGAGTTTAAATGCAAAAATCTGTCTTTTTCTCCCTCTGACTTCCCTTTATGATTTATTTTATTTGTTTGATTCAAGGTTTGTTTTTAATAATTTGTCATTTTCCTCCACTCGGAAGATAAATCACAAATGTCCTGACCATAAGAAGGGAGCACAAATATGAGAGACAAAAATACCTGGGGGTGGGGAAAGGTCTATTATAGCAATCGTTACCGGGAAAAAGGCAGAAGGTAGTGAGCTGAAGCCAACTGGTTGTTGCCCAGGAAGGAAATGAAAAACCGGTGCGATAACAACTGACAGAGTGACAAACAATATATGACAAAGATAAAAAGAACCTGTCGTGTCATTACAAGAAACTGCTTTTTTTTAAACTATGCACAGTACAGGGATGTAAAGAGGGAAAGCACAAAGCAGGAGAAGAGAGAAAATTAAATTCAATCTTCCACTACATTTTCATCCATGTTTCTTTGTTTTACCCTCAAATGGATGTGATGAGCTACGCTTTTCTCTTCAGTGACAAACCTTTGATCATTAGATTAGCACAAAGAGTAGTTCAAGAGAGATACAGCTGACGTTTGCCATTGAGACAAGTCAAAGTAGGACATAACAAAAAGCTGGAAATGCTCCGTTTGCAAAGGAAAAACTTGCGTTTCTAAAATCCAGAATGGCAGATTATAGTATTTCGAGGTCAAAAGGGCTAAACCTATGGCCACATGACAAAGAAGGCTCAGTCATCTTACACAAGTGATTTTTCAGACCCCTGACATCAACCGTATGAGAAGTTAAAACATGCAAAGTGTCAGATGAATGCAGCTTTTGAGGTCAATCTGGTGCGTTTTGATTACAGCTGGGGTCTCATAGGAACTTGTTAGAGTATTCTTCGGCGACAACAGTTTAGCACCACAATCTAATAATCAATATGTTAATTGTTCAACCTCTTGAAACTGTTAACCTTTTTCATGAAAGAGACATTGTGGTGTCAAGTGTTCTGCGGTGAATCTGCTGGTCAAAGCTAAAGTATTTAAAATGCACAGCTCAGTGCAGCATCAACCTCTAAAACAACTTTTTTTGGATGCATTTTTCAGATAAGGAGCAATAGGAGGTTTTGTTTCAACACTTTATACTTAAAGAAGAACACTTGTGTACATTTATTACCCAGAAAGGAGAAAGATAATATCTTACTCTGGTTGAATATTATAGTCAGAGTTACTAATGACAGAGCTGCAACTTTTCAAACCCTTATACTGAATCACCAATATCTGAGTTATGATTTGTGAGAAGCATTTTAAAAGTAGGTTTGATGGATTAACAAAATGACTCGAATGTATTTTCATCCTTCTAACTCTTGCCTTCATCATCCCAGCACATGGGACTTGCGAAAGTACAAGCATTTTAACGGTTGTGTACATGTAACACAATAAAAATTAGAATAAGTATTATACAAGCACACTTGCGCGTGCACACACACAAAAAAGTGGGCTTTTGTCTGCTACTCTTTACACGTCAAAGTCTTTTTCAGCCAGCAGGAAGCGCAACAGTCAACACAAGAGGGGTTCACAACTTATTCGGTCCCCTCTCTGGTCGTCGATCAGTTCCTTTATTTGGTAGCATTCAGGTCCTCAGTCTTTTTCTTTTTTTTTTTTTTTTTTGTATAACCAAGAATATACAAAAAGAAGTTGTGTTGTTGTCGTCATTGAAGAATGTTCCTCAGGTTCTGTCTCGCACATTGTCGCTCAGGAAGATGATGTTGTCTGGAAGGACAGACAGGAGGAAACTCTTTATTTATTTATTTTAAAGAATTAATCCTGAGAGAGATAAACCCATAAGAATGTGTGTGTGTGTGTGTGTGTGTGTGTGTGTGTGTGTGTGTGTGTGTGTGTGGGTGTATGTGCATGTGAATGACTGTTTAATCTGACCTGCGATGATGGTGGTGGCCTGACGTCTTACTTGGTTCTTGTCCACGTACTCCCCGTAGTCGAGTTTACCCTCTACTAGAATCCTAGACCTGAAAGACACGAGACTCAAGATCAGCCACAAAAGCTTCCTCTGCTGTCAATTTAAGTATTTGACTAAAAATCTTCCACTTTTAAAACTATAATGAAAGTGCCAGTTTTACTTTCTTTTTTTTTTTTAACGTTTTCCAGAATTAACTGAAGGCAGCAAACCAAAAAGTCCAAAGATTAAATGGGATTAATAATATTAATAATATTAATACTTAATAATATTAATATTAATATTAATAATAATATTAATATTATATATATAATATAATATATAATATAATATATATATATTATATATATATATATATATATATATATATATATATATATATATATATATATATATATATATATTATATATATATATATATATATATATATATATATATATATATTATATATATATAATATATATTAATATTAATATTAATATTAATAATATTATTAATAATAATAATAATAATAATAAATGGGCAAAGCCACAATTTATTATGATTTGCATTCCACTATTTCATGTCTTTGTAAGGTTGCGATTAAAACACCAACCCCACTGGCCAGCATTCTTAAGTATAATAATAATAATAATAATAATAATAATAATAATAATAATAAAAAAAAAAAAAACAGTTCTTGTAATTCTAATAATTTAGATATCTACTTGAAATTTTTTATTTTGCTAATTGAGCATTACATAAAGTTTCATGTAATATTCCAGCTAAAATACTCTATGCAATCTTGGTATCAAATACCAAATCCCTGTAAAAAGTTGTAAAAAGCCCCCCCCCATTTACTGTCATCTCACTACTGTAATAAATTTATTTAGAAAATAAAAAGCTTTACGGTTCTTGCTCCTACAGAGCAAGCTAGTGGTGGATAAAATTCACTGTCATGGGCAAGCATGTTTGGGAAGTACATGTAACAATTTAGACAGACAGCTGAGGGGATGATTATGCTTCAGCAGTAGTGTGAGAAATCTACATCAATGTTTTTACACTTTGCTTTGGAAACCAAAACACGAACTGGAACACATTTAGATTTCTTTACGTTATGGAGAGAAAAAACAACTGAAACTGAACAGCTGCTAAAAGTTTAAATTTTGCATAGAGTGTCACTTTCAGGTAGTGTAGCAGTCTGAGACAAAAACCACACCATCACAATGCTCCTGCTTGAAAATCTGGCCATGGACATTTGCTGTATGAACTAACACACACTTCAAAGGCACTTTATATCACATACTGCGTTTCTGCACATGGGTGGATCTTTGTAAGCTGTTCATTTATATCCTGTATATAATTATTCATACTTCAAATATACCATTACATATCATTGAATCTAATCTAATCTCTCCGTGCTTGCTAAAGGAAAAATAAAAACCACAATGAAAAGTGGTTCATACCCTTTCTTGACGTACTGGTAGGCCACGTCTCTCAGACCAGGTTTGAACACCGACACACGGTGCCACGTCGTCTTCTGACTGATGTCACCTGGGACCGGAAAACGGCAGCGCACAAATATTAATACAGCACATGGGGAATATTTTCAAATGATGCGTTTGAGACAAGGCAAAAATCTGAACTAAAACTTGATTTTAAAATCACCATCATCCATATTCTCTAAGCAGTCCCTGTGACGTCTTATCTGAAACACAGTCCAGTTATTGTTAAGAATTGGAAGTTTGTTTAATTTTTGCTGTTTTTATTTACCTCATTAACTATACACTCAGTTGGAAGTTTATTAGGAACACCTACCTAAAAGGAAAGCAGTGTAGTACAGTCCTGTAAAAACATCCTCCGTTCATAAAGGTTATAATTTTTATTTTGTGTTGAAACTGTTTAGGAGATTTTAAAAACATAAACCCTCAGCACTATGAACTAAATCATCCAAAACAGCATCATTAAAAACAGCTAAAACCAAGACTAAACTTCAAAGAAATTATCAACACAGGACTGATGGATTTGACTGCACTAGTTTTAGCACGTGTACCTAATAAACTGGCAACTGAGTGTATGGAGTATCTTAATTTGCAGTTGAGAAACATTGGAACCACCTAATTCTACACAAGAGCAGCTGCTAAGACAGAAAACCTTGAAATAAAACAATAATGACTTATTAACTGTATGTTCACATTCATTTGGGGTGGACACATTTTGGGGTGTAACAGTGGACTCTAGTGGCAGAAAACAACACCTGCAATGCTAACTGTAATTTTTCTATTTTAACAGAGATTATACTGTGAAAATTACATTTACTGCCAATATTACAATAGCATCACAATAATTGGAATATTCTGCCTTGACTTAATATCAGCTCTACAGATAAATTAAAAAAAAAAAAGTCCATTAGCCGTCTTAGATTATTTCCTTTGTATCTTTCTAAACCATAATTTTCCTTTCCTTCATATACTATTCATACAAAAAGCATTTTAAAATTAGGCTAAAAAAACTGCCCTATTTCCAGCTTTGTGTCACTAATTTCTCCTGATAACTTCATGGGGTTTTAATGGCTCACTTATCTTTAAGAAGGAATTTTTTTCTCCCCCAAGCCTATAAAAGGAAACATAATGCTTTGTTATACAGCCACTAGTACCTTCGCCAGCACAGTTCCTGCAGGAAATGCTGACACTGAAATGCCAAAGTAGATTTCAGAAGAAAAATGTGAGCTGGTTCCTGGCCAAGGACTGAAAATAGATTGTTTTACTCAGCTGATTTATTCAGCTCTTGTCCTTCAGCAAAAGCATAATATGACAAGGAAAAAAAGAAAACAGTGTCTGAAGAATGTCAGGGCATTTTAACCAGCTGAAACATGCTGTGGGAGACTTCTGGTCTGGGATGTCAGTGAGTTGCTGCGTCAATCTCCTTTCAATATATTTCATTTGGGGGGGGGCAGTGGAGAGTTCTTGCATCACATGATGATCCCAAATGTTGCTTTAGTGGCATGGTCTTAATTTGGTGATGAAAATACAAACAGAACCAAACAAGGTAAGGGGAGAGATGGGTCTCGAGGGGATTACGCTCTAGAAAACATCTGTAAAATTTCAAACTGAGTAGACCTTAATGACTAAAGAGAATCAGGTGGTGTTTTTCTGACTGAGCATTGAATATTTTCCAAACTGTGTCACCTCTCAGGCTTAGTAATATTTACTGAGTTAATAATAAATGTCTGGTTTGATCTGTGACTGTAGGATGGATTTTTCTTTAATGTTTTTGGTCAGGCTACAGTTTACTTGAAATAAAATGAGGTATATAACTAAAATAATTTCTCCTAATACAATATTTCTCTATACATGACTACCACTGTGTGGTCTCTGAACTCGTACCTGTCATGGTCATCTCGCCGTCTCCAGAGCGCCACATCTCATTTGTTGCCACTGAGAAGATGGTGACGGGGTTACGACCCTCCACTTGTCTCATCACAGGATCCTGACCGACACGACCCAACAGCTGCACACGGTTGATCGCTAGGAGAAAAGACATATACACAATCTTTTAACGAGGTCAGACCATTCATTTTAGTAGCCTTTTTAATATATATTAAAAAAAAAATGTAGAGAATAGAAATGTGAATTTAATAAGAGAAAATCTCTCACATCTTTCCAGGATGAGGTTGGTTTCTGTGCTCCTGTATCTCACCACCTGTCTGAAGATCTTGAGGAAAGAGACATTCATGGGATGATTTTTCATTGAATAACTACCACATCTTTCCAGAGTCCCTGCAAATGTTAATTACTCTAAATAAAAGAAGCTTGATAATCATTTCAAACACTGATTCAGTCTTGTTTTATTTGTAGCTTCCTGCAAAACCACAGAAAAAGTTTAAGTGTCAGGCATTTTTAATTTAATTTGGCCCAGTAATGATCATTTCCTCCTCACCTGTGCTGAGGCACTTCTCAACATCTTCTCTATGCTGCACAGACGACTCTGAGGGAAGCAACAAACGGACCAACAGCAGCCAAGGACTTTTTTGGGGACTGATCTGAACAAAAGAAAGAGGCAGTTCAGCAACAGTATAACACACTAGACTCGTATGGAGAAGTGTTTCTAATATTTTTCGATCCCGTTTATATAAATGAGGGTCGAGCTGAAGGATTAGTTTTACGGTTCTGTATTAGGCTAAGTTAGTTTTACCAGAGTGTACCTAATAAATTGGCAAATGAGTGCATAACAGCAAAAACAAATAACTATTTAAAGTCAGAAAATTACAAATGAAATCAGGCAATGGTGAAAAATACTATTAAACAAGATTGGACGGTACTTGGATCAATACCCAAACCAACTGAAGGAGCCTGATGAAAACACTTAGACGACAGTATTTTACTTAAAAGGGCCCTAGATCAATATTTTTGTAGGGAGCCCCAAATACATCATCAAGCATCAGCTTATCCTTAAATCCTACAATTGTCTTCCACTAGAATGATCTTCTAGATGACTGAGGGTGATGTACACTAAGTATGAGCGCCGTAAGGTGATTTATTTGATGTTCGCCACACAACGAGCTGTGTGCTAACCGACGGGCTAAGCAGCGACGAAAATTAAAGGATTTTTGAATGGAGTTTGGTGGTAAAACGTTCGTTTCGTTTAAATCTGGTCGGGTCTGTGGGCCTGCAGTCGGACAAGGTTTAGGCGTCAAACATGAAGACATGGAGCCAAAGCCGTAGCACAGCGGTCTCTCAAACGCAACGAGGCTCCTGGAGAACCCGCCATCGGACGTGGACGCGAAATAACTCCTCAAAATTAGCATTTCTCTTTGATTCGCGGGTTCTAGCGGAGAAACGACAGCGCAAAGTCTTTTTAAGAGAAGGACAAGGGATCTTGCAGAAAACTTACACGGCTCAAGACTTGAGGAAGACTTCCAAAGACTTCGGTAACCTCACGCTGTTTCCGGTCCGTCTGTAGGACAAATCCGACGCTCTGCCGGAACTCGTTAAAGTTCCACCTCTAAAAACGTCAATCGAGTTTAAATAAAAACATTTTAAAATACTACACGGTGAAATAAATACAAATATAATAATATGCGTAAAATCTGGGTTTTTAGTCGAAATTTACTGGTCTATTTTTGACTGATAGAATGCTGTTTGTTGCTGTGGTACTAAACTACAACTGCCAACAAAACAACCAATCATCCATCCATCCATCTATCTATCTATCTATCTATCTATCTATCTATCTATCTATCTATCTATCTATCTATCTATCTATCTATCTATCTATCTAATCAAAAGCAAAAAATGTGTTAAGACTCAAAATAAAAGCCCTGGATCATGAGGAAAAAAAGTTATTAATAGTTACATTATCCATTCAGTGTAATAATTAATTGTCAAATTAACTCCTATAAAATGAAATAACATTAATAAATAACAGTTTTTGTAACTCCGTGTTCTGCCAGCAGAGGATGCGCTCGTTTCCCAGAGCGCGCCGTGGTGGCGGGGGCGGGGTGGAGTTGGTCTCGTCTGTGGGATGCGGACACTGTACAGGAAAACTCCCTCCGCCTCAGACTGTTAGACTTCAGAGAAACCCATCAGCCAGCGCGCACCGAGCCCTGGGACCCGTCAACATCTCTCGACGAGCTACCGGAGCTCCGCCGCTGGAGATGTCGCTCCTCATCCACATTCTGGCAACTCTTGGTGAGTTTAGGCTTTGGGTTTTTGTTGTTTTTGTTATAATTTGGAAGTTTGTTTACATGAAAACCGCTGGGAAAAGTCTCCATCATCAACACATGTAACGATATCCGTGTGCAAAACGCATTACGCACTGTTTCCCACGCGTTTTTCCCAGAAATTAAACTGTTCCAAAAGGTGCTCTGCTTCTGGTTTTTAACTGAAACCAAGAGGAGACGCGCTGTGCTGATCAGTGGGAGCATTGGCAATTAAAACAGGGGATTTTGGTTAAAATATACAAACTATGTTCTGGCTGAGACTTTTCGCGTCTTGGATCAACAGTTGTCCTCCCCGCGCTCCTGTGGGGCCCCGCCGACGCGCAGGTGCCGGACCTCGGGGGCGTCTGCACCGAGGGCAGCTGCTACCCAGCCACGGGTGACCTTCTGATCGGCCGGGCGCACAAGCTCACCGCCTCCTCCACCTGCGGCCTCGGGCAGCCGGAGCGCTTCTGCATCGTCGGGCATCTGGAGGTAAGAGAGAGAGAGAGAGAGACAAAAATGGGGGCCCCTGGGGTTCCCTGCTGGGAACCTGTATCAGGAAATAAACTCAGGGCCCCTCTGGTTTCAATAGTCACATGATTAAGTAACATCTTCAGTACAGGACTTTAACTTGTAATGAAACAAATGGAAGCATCAAATGTTTTGCTTTTATAAAATTAAAAACAGACAGAACAAATAATAAATCATTGAAACTGTTTATTATTTTTTCTTTGGATGACTAATCAGTTAATAAGCTCATTTGCTCATATTTACGTGGTGTTATATCCGTGTCTGTATCCTCCTATATATTTTTTTCTCTGCGTGTATCACAAATGGTTGATACATTTCATTTGAATCTAAAGTATCTTAAAAAACAAAAAAACAAACAAAAAAAATACAGCCAGACTGGAGTCATGAAAATGCTCAGTAAAAACCCGAGCAGCACATCCCCTCCCTCCTGCCGCCAGGAGAACCCAAAGCCCCACTGTCCTGAACAAAAGGCTGTTTATACCGATGCCATCATCTCTGCAGCTTCAGTCTGAACTTATAAACCATGAGAAACGTGCACTCAGTTGATTGAATAAAAATCAGATTGAAACGATTAATTAAATTACATATAAATGAGGTAATAAGGTATAATCAGGGTCCCCTTCCTTGCAATTTGTTTAAGTAACAAAAAAACTTGGAGAAGTGCAGCAGCGCTGCCGGCTGTGAAGATGGCATTTTAATGATGTATGGCTGATGATTTCTAGCAACAGAAAGGGGGTCAGATGGTGTCAGGGACATGGTAGAATGGATGAATCATTAATTTCAAGTGTCCAACATGGTTCCAGTGGAACGACAATGAGGGCAATGGCTCCAAAACCCTCTACAGCAGTTCGATTTGAGCTGGTGAGGGTTGAGGCTGAGGTGATAAAAAACCCAGGGGATGATTCATGAAACTACCCCACTCACTCAGATCGCACTGTGTCCGCCTGTGTGGGAGCTGGCATATGTGCGGTATCTGCTCGCTATCTTGTCGAGTGGGAGCACAGACATTCCCCCTCCACAATAAAAGCACTGTGCTGCCTCACAATCCCTGCCCTGTTATTTGCATGTGAGCGGGATATTCTCCTTTTTATCTAACACCCCTTTGGGCGAGTTCTGCGCGTGAATGGGTGTTTTTATGAAATCATGGACACGCTGTGGGGTGCCCCCCCCCCGCCAAAGGATGAGCCCAGTCAACAAGTATGACCTGCAGATGAGGAAGAGAGGAACTTCCACTCAAGCAGAAGTTTTCTTTTTCGTTTTCCTTTTTTTTTTTTTTGCTGCGGCTAAGTGGAGCCACTTATCTGGGCCCCCGCTCACATTTCAACACAGACCTATTTGGCCGGGACCCCAGTGAAACTGAGAAACTCACCCTTGTTTATTCTCACGCTGAGATATTGCGAGAGAGTGTGTGTGTGTGTGTGTGTGTGTGTGTATGTGTGTGTGTGTGTGTGTCAAGCAGAGTGTAGATTGTGTACATGCCAAACCACATGGCATGTAACAGACACACTGGCAACGTGATATATACTGTACATAATTAGTTTCAATTCAGTTCTCAATGATTCAGTTCTCCATGATTGCAACCCCCCCCCCCCTTACACACACACACATACACTCAACTGCTACATGGCCAAAAGTATGTGGATGCCTCAAACTTACACCCTAAGTGATTCCTAAGCATCTTGTTCAAAATTAATCTCCCTCTACATCAACCTCTACCCTCTCTGGTTTCATGCCTTTACACAAGATTTTGGAACAAGCTTTTTTACAGAGTAATAAGAGCTAAAGATCTGGATTAATGGGTCTGGATTCCTATGGGCCCACTCAGGAGGGTCTGCATTGATCTGACTGATTTAACTTTCACCAAGCATTAATAGCGGGCCCGGTGCTGACGACACTGAACAGGAAAAACAGCCTGAGATTTTTATTCCTCCCCATGAAATTTTACAGGTAGCACTCGACATGATTAGTGGATAAACAGAAAATCAGTCAGTGGCTTATTTGATAACTGATCAAAGTTTTAGTCATTTTCCCAAGACAAAAATCTCAAAAAATCACTGGTTCCATCCACTTAAATGTGAGAATTTGCTGATTTTTCTTTTTTGTTTTTATAACAGGAAACTGATTATTTTGGTCAAATCAAGCAGTTTAAAAAGACGTCAACTTGTGCTTTGGGAGATTGTGAGGGACATTTTGAATTTTTTTTATTTTACATTTTCTAACCCAATCGAGGAACTGAGGGTGCCGCACAATTCATCAGTGCCTCACTATTAATATTGATAGATATTAAGTTAAAACTGGCTATTTGTATGGCAAATACCACAAGAGGTTATTGAAGAAATGTTTTCTTTGTAATTTGTGTGAACTGACCCTTTAACACTCTCTAACCCTCCGTCCATCAGGAGGAGAAGAAATGCTTCGAGTGCGACTCCAGGCTGCCATACGATGAGAACAACAACCCTGTCAGCCACGGGATTGAGAACGTGGTCACCACCTTTGCCCACAACCGCCTGAAAACCTGGTGGCAGTCAGAGAATGGTGAGAGACAGAGAACCCGCTCGAGGAGGGAGAACGGAGGGCGTTCTTTTTCTTGAATTAGAGAGAACGAGGTTCCTGTTCACTACCGGCTTTAAAACGAGCACGGAGCAGAGGTGTGTGTGAGCCCTCGCTGAGGCCGTTCTCATGGGAACCGGGCTCAGTAATGACTAGACAGGAGATCACAGAGGCACCGCGCTGCGGCCAATCCCAGAGGGCCTAGGGGGCGGGACTGGCAGGTGTCCTGAGGAGAACAGGTGTGTGGGAAAGAAACAGATGTGTGTCATCACTCGAGCTCACACACAGGCCATTAAGGTGGAAAAGGAAGTGCTTCAGAGGGAAACACGATGAGAAACGATAACTTTAACTGTAAAATGATCTCAGCCTGGAAACTGTAAGAACAAGTTCTGTAATTACAGGATTTACTCTCACTAGCATCTAGTGACACAGGGAGAAGATTCACCATTAGGCCAAGAGTATAATCAGAAAGACTCACTAGCACGACTATAAAACAAAAAGATATGAAAGTCACTGGAAAACCTTTCATGTAAAAATACATTTAAAAAAATTCAGAATTCCATCGGGAAAAACTAAAACTTGAGCAGATTATTATGTTTTCCTGTGGGAGCCAATCATTCGTAGCAAGAAGCTAATTTAGAAAAATAGTTTTCTAGGGTAGATTGACATAAAAGCCCTGGATGTGAGAACACGTCTGACCACCAAGGTCCCTTGTTTTCTCCCTGATCCAACACTCAATTAACTCTTAATATCCCGTCTCCAATGCAGGAAATTTCCCAGGGACTCAAGGAACTTTACCTGCGTCTCAACCGGAGGGGCCAGGGTCTCCCCAGGCAACTGATATATGGCAAACAGTGCAGTCAGATGCCTCATGGCTTGTTTAAACATACAGCGTGTGTTTAGTTTGGGTCGTTCCATAGTGATGACTGCTCCAAATAAACAGGAAGGAATTCGAACACAAGAATCCCCCAAACATAACATCATCACTTGGATCCCTGAAAGAAATCACATTATAGCCGCAGGTTTCCCATGCTGGCTGCACGTATCCCGCTCGGTTTGCTCCCACGTTTTCGTGCTATACGCGCACACGCTGTTTTCTCCCGGAGTGGTGGGAATCTGTCAGAGGCGTGAGTCATGGACGGAACGGCGGCCAAGCAGTGCAGATGGCTCTCAGACAGCAGGAAGCTGCAGGCACACAATGGCTTTGCTTGGGATTTCCTTATTCCCTCGCAGTCGTCGTCCTCTGGTTGCATCTTGGCTTCTGAGACGCTTCCACCAGCTGTTGTTGGGTTGCTTTTTCTAAAACCAAGTTGCTAGCATGGCTAATGCACAAGAGTCTTTAGACCTACATTTACAGAGAAATGGCCATTACCTTTAATTACCATTACCAAGCATGTAAGAAAGAGCCCAGAGTTAAGATGAGCTAACAAATGGAAAGAAGCAGATGTATGACCAGTTGTTGATTTCATGTGTGTGTCCCCTTCACCTGCAGGTGTTGAGAATGTGACCATCCAGTTGGACCTGGAGGCCGAGTTTCATTTCACACACCTCATCATGACCTTCAAGGTGCCTGCTCTTTTCTGTCTCTCACACACCCACACCCACCCCCCCACCCACACACACACCCACCCACACACACACACACACACACGCACATACATCATACAAATACTGTCATACCCGGGGCATGGAGATAAACACAGCGTTGAAACAGCTGGGGTGGAGGAATGTGGAAAATCGTCTGGTCTCTGGAGAACGGTGGGAACAAGAGGAGGAGGAGGAGAGAGGATGAGTTCAGGGCTGTGCAGTAAAAAAAAAAACAAAAAAAACTCTGATCACCGTCACATGTTCGGCTTTGATGGTGGACAGCTGGATTCATGCCTTTCATTGACCGAGTGGTCATGACGACGCGCGTGCAACGCACATCCTGTCCCATCCTGTTTTCAGTTAGATGGAAAGATCAACACTGTTAACGGCCGCCACCCACACATTGATGCCAGCACTTTAAGTAATTTTTATTATATCCAAGCCATAAGTCATCGTTTCACAGTGAGCCTGGATGAAAATGTGTAAGAAAGTTTACTTTATCTAAATTTAAAAGTTTTCGCAACAGCCGAGTTGTGTGTATCACTGCATTTGGTTTTCCGGAATAAGTAACAAGTGGTCAGAAGAAGAAATCTGAAGGAAGAGCCTCAAAAATAAATTATTTTCAGTCTCAGTTACAGGTAACCAGACTCATGAGAGCACAGAAAGATGCAGATTAGTTTTCCTTTAATAGTGAGAAAAGCTATTTGAGGAAAAAACTTATTTAATTAAACTTTATCCATATGAAAATCTTATCAAAACTTTGTTTAAATCAAAATAAGAGTATTGGATATCAATATAATTAACAGAGAAACTAGCTGGATGAAAAAGCATCAACAATAGTTGGGTTTCAGGATCAAACTTCAGCTTCAGGCAAAGTTATTTTTCTGAACATCTGAGCATATGAGAAGAGGATTAGTCTTCATATTTTCATAATGAAAGAATCTTGGTGATAAATTGCTGAAAACCGTAATTTAGAAAAAATGAAAATACTCTCATAACATTTAATGGATCAAAATTGGAGCATTGGCTGCAACTGTAGTTTGGTTTCCTATGACATTTAGATAGAAAAAAAATGGATGTAAGATAATAAGAGCAAAGTAGCCCTTAAATCATTGTACATACATCCAATTTTTTTTCGGTAACACAAATTTAGTGCCATGGAAAAGCATCAGCGATATTTGATTTTTTTAAATTATTTTTCCCTGTCTGTATCTGTTCCCAGACATTCCGTCCAGCAGCCATGGTGATTGAGAGGTCCATGGACTTCGGGAAGACCTGGCAGGTTTATCGTTACTTCGCCTTTGACTGCAAGTCGTCCTTCCCCGGCGTTTCCTCGGGGCCCATGGTCAGAGTGGACGACATCATCTGCGACTCGCGTTACTCAGACATCGAACCGTCCACTGAGGGCGAGGTGTGTTGGAGGTTCTATTTTTACCTGTAATTAAAATGCAGGTGTCTGTGTCGGTGTCTGAGATTCTGATGAGCCCCGTAAGCAGACAAAAGTCACTTCCAATACAAACCTTCATCTGGTTTCTGGTTCTTAGGTGATATTACGGGTGCTGGACCCCGCCTTTGAGATCGAGGACCCCTACAGCTTGAGGATACAGAGTAAGTTGCCCCTGAATTTCCAATTTCCAATTCGATTTTTCTCTGTAAAAACTTTTAAATTTGTTATATAGCACAGAAATTCACAGCTTTTTGGTTTGTGACACTCGTATCATATCCCAACATTTTATCAGGAGCGTAGGAAAAAAGAAATGTCTATATTAATACGCCGTCATTGTGCCTCCTTCATGGTATTGTTTTTCCCTTAAAATGAAGAAATATCTATTTGTACCTGCTCATTACAGCCTGCATTTGTCTACGTTTGGAATAGTTAGCCAAAAAATAAACATTTATATATTCAAATAAATGTATTTAAGTATAGAGAAATATTTTTCTCTCTCTATATTCAATGTTATACTTGTGTATCGGTGAATTTACACTCCTGCATGTTCAGATGAGCTGCTGAAAGATTCTCTTATGCCAGCAGTTAGTAGAATAGTGTGGTAATTCAGAACCATCTCTATGTTTCCTGTATTTATTGCTAATTTAAGCAGTTATTTACAGAATATGTGTGGGACTGTATTTGGTATAGACCCATACATATAGAGATTAATACAATACATAACAGTAGCACCTGAAGACATTTTATGGGTTTAATTTTAAATGACCTCAAGCAAAAGAATGAGCCAGTTCACTCATTACAGCTTTGAGATGATTTCGAGTCACCGTTAGTCGTCTGTTGTCCCGGTAACGGTTGCCAGATGGTGGTGGTGAATGCTGGTAACGGTTACCAGGACGACAGACGCGGAGGCTGGATATCAGACTGGAGGAGCACCGGAAAGAATTTCACATGTGGGATCGACTCGGCCATTGTACACTCACCTAGATGCACACACCCTCGCTTCCTCACGCAAGAGGGCAAACACACACCCACCCACACACACTCATACAAGCACACACACAAGCAGAAGCTTCTTGTTAAATATGGTGGTGGTGAATGCAGAAGTGAACTCACATTATCTCCTGAATAAATAAAGCATGAAAAATGGTGTATGTGACGTATCCAACCACTCTAATTTCCTGTGTGCGTTCGTGTGTGTGCAGACATGCTGAAGATCACCAACCTGCGGGTGAAGTTCATCAAGCTCCACACGCTGGGCGACAACCTGCTCGACTCCCGCGACGAGGTGACGGAGAAGTACTACTACGCCCTCTACGACATGGTCGTCCGCGGCAACTGCTTCTGCTACGGCCACGCCTCCGAGTGCGCCCCCATGGACGGGGCCCCGATAGGAGCCGAGGGCATGGTGCGTCAGACACACGCTCAAAGTCAACTTATTAAAGAAAAAGGAAATATAGGAAGTAGAATGTATGCGGGATTCAATTTTTTTTATTTCATCTTCATTTGCATTTCTTCAAGTACAATTTATTGACATTGGTTTGTTATTTTACTTTTGTTCTGATTTAATTTAACCTAAGGCGAGAAGCATCACCAAAAAAAAAGAGCTGAACGGAGATTGAAAGTACATTTTTGACCTTAAGATCTTAAAACCCACTCAGTAGCAGCACCGGAGCTTTCAGTCGCATCACACAGTTTTCATCAGCAGCATGTTGATCATGAAACTGTGGAAATTCACATTTCAGTTTTTTTGTTACGATTTCTGCACTAAAAGTTGGACATGGACGGGAAGTCGTTAAAAAAAAAAAAAGAATTTTAATATTTACAATTCTGTGACAACTGTAAACGGCAGCTGAGAAAACAACAACACAAGATTTAGTAGCTATCCTGAAGCTTTTTAACATATCTCATGATCTTCATCTACTAAAGGGACTAGTGTGGCAATTATTATTTTTTTCCACTTCTGTATTCTAGGTTAAGATTGACCTCTAACTGTATTTATGTGGCACGTGGAACTTAAGTCAGTGTCAACTTGCGTTTGTGCGCAGGTCCACGGCCGCTGTGTGTGCAACCACAACACCGAGGGACTGAACTGCGAACGCTGCCAGGACTTTTATCAGGATTTACCGTGGAGACCGGCAGAGGGACGAAACACCAACGCCTGCAAGAGTAAGAGGACAAAACTGTCTTCCCCGATTCTGCATGTGAAGCGTGCCGCCAGTTAGCTTGGTTTAGCTTAGCATAAAGACTGGAAACTGGGGGAAACAGTTAGCATGGCTCGGTGAAAAGTCTGAAAAATACTCCAATATTTCTAAACTCATCATTTATTATATATTGTGTTACAATTAACCAGCTACCAGTCTTTATGCTAAGCTAAGCTAATTGTTTCCTTGCTCTAGCTTACTTGATATTAATTTCTAGAGAACTTTTATAAATTATGTATTTATAGGAAATAAAAAAAACACATTTTCAATGAAAATGGGTTTCAGTTCACTAGGTCCCCTTCTTTCTCAGGGTGCGAGTGTCACGGGCACGCCAACTCCTGCCACTTCGACCCGGCCGTGTACATGGCGACGGGCAACGTGAGCGGGGGCGTGTGCGACGACTGCCAGCACAACACGATGGGCCGGCACTGCGACCAGTGCGCGCCCTTCTACTACCCGCACCCCTACCGAGACCTGCGGGACCCCAGCGTCTGCGAACGTACGTGTGTCGCCCTCTGCGTAACCTCTGACCTCCGACTGTCCCATCGCCGCCGCCGCTGCTGCTCCTCCTTCTCCCCTTTATGGCCGGCGTCCTCCTCTAGGACCTGTTCCTCCGTGGTCTCTGCCTTAGACGAGCACCATCTGGAGGAACAGGTCCTCTCTGAAGTGAGGAGCAGAAAGTGGCCGGTGTCACACTGTAATTGTAATTACCTCCTAAGTAGCGGGTACAGGTGGAAATTGTGCTGTAAAATGAGGCACATCTCCTCTTCCATTTTTTTCCCCACTTCACAAAGCTTGTTTTTTAAATTACACACTGCTGCTGCTGCATCTTGCCCTTTCTCGCTCAAAAATAGCTCCCTGGTTCTGTAATGTTATTGTAAGATAAGCTAATGTTATTTCATCTCAAAATTCTTTCATACACTTTAAAAACTCATGTCTCTAGCATAGAAGGTACTAGATTTCTGTTCCAAAAAATTCTTAAATTTGCCATGGATAATATTTTTTGGTGACAAAATGATTGGGATTATCTGTTTTTTCTTCTTTTTTTTGCAGATACAGGTCATGTTTTGACATCTTCTAATATCTCACTTTCCTGATGGTTCCCATAACCTAAAATCTCTGATGTGGTACTAATTAGCCCTTCATTTTCGTTTTTCGCGTCTCCACAGCGTGCGACTGCGACCCCGCCGGGTCTCTGGAGGGCGGGCTGTGCAACCAGCAGCCCGGCCTGTTTGCAGGCCAGTGTCTGTGCAAGGCCAAAGTGGAGGGCGAACGCTGCGACCGGTGCAGGCACGGACACTACGGGCTGGGACAGGGGCCTCAGGGCTGCCTGCGTAAGTCACAGTTTCACGGCCCTTGAGGCCTGTGTTAAACCCTTTTAACTGTATTGTCTGCTGAATATCTCGGTTCAGTTTTTTGCCAAGAAAAACAAAGTTGTTATTCACCCTTTCTGCCATATTTATTCCCTGCTCTCTAGATTTAAAATAAGGGAAACGAGTAATGGCATGGAGGTTGAATATTGTTTATGAATACTTACACTCATGAGTTACTGCTTAATTTACCCCTGAAAACATGCTAGACCCCTTAATTTTAGATTAACATGTTTGGTAAACTATCCAGAGCTATCTTTATTTGTCCATTAATTTAAAAAGGTAAACCCAAACTCATTGCAACCCTTAAATTGAAAATGAGTGGCTGATGCAGTTATATCAGTTGGTTCATTGTGTGTGTGTTTTGGCAGCGTGTACCTGTAACCCGCTGGGCACTCTGCCGGGAGGAAACCCCTGCGATTCAGACTCAGGAAGGTGCTTCTGCAAGCGGCTCGTCAGCGGACACCACTGCGACCAGTGTCTGGTAGGGATCCAAACACATGGCCGTCTGGATACTATTCCCTGTGTGTGTGTGTGTGTGTGTGTGTGTGTGTGTGTGTGTGTGTGTGTGTGTGTGTTTTAGCCCCAAGTCACGGATTTGTGTGTTCTCTGCTCTGTTGTGCCTCTACAGCCGCAGCACTGGGGTCTTTCCAATGACATGGATGGCTGCAGACCATGTGACTGCGACCACGGCGGGGCTGTCCACAATAAGTAAGTTTAGGAAAACAAAACAATGCACTGTGATCTTTTTTATCCCAAACATACCCATACGGCATCCGGCTCAGTTTCCACAGGAAAAACATTTCAGAAGCATCTGAGGCGTCTGTTCTTCATCAGCCGCATTTACGAGAGAAGTCAAAGCTGCTTCGCTGACTGTTTTTACAAGCTTAAATACAAATTTGCGGCTCACTCAGATTTTCTTTTCCACATATGAATTTCCCCATAAACAGCACAAAAAACAGGCAAAAAAAAAGCTCAGTTTCAGAAATTTTAAGAGGTGTTCATGCTTCGTGGCAGCAAAAGCAAGAAACAATCCAGAATCCACGTTCAGCAGTCAAGTAGAAAAACTCACTGCCACAATGTTGTAGCTTAAAAATGCTCATTTTCAGTGTCTAGAAATAAACAACTTGCTGTAAACCATTCAAATTACTGCTGAGGGTAAATATGTGCAATTCCTCCTTGCACTTCTCTGCAGCAAAATGTAAATACATGACAAATATAGATACTTCCACTCAAATAATATCCACTAAAGTCTATCTCTGTCTCCCTCTCCACAGCTGTGACCCTCATTTGGGTCAGTGTGTGTGCAGGGAGCACATGTTTGGGCGACGCTGCGATCAGGTCGAGTCGGGCTTCTACTTCATCACGCTGGATCACTACACCTATGAGGCCGAGGACGCCAAGCACGGACCCGTGAGCGCGTCTTAATGTACCTTCAGTTCGGCGTATTCGCTCTGTGCCCTGTTCTTGGATGTGTAAACGACGTCTGTCTGTCTCTTGCATCAGGGTGTGACGGTGGTGCAGAGGCCTTATCCCCTGAATCGCACTCCGACGTGGACCGGCATGGGTTTCGTCAACGTACCAGAAGGAGCCTACCTGGAGTTCATCATCGACAACATCCCAGAGTCCATGGACTACGACATCCTTATTCGCTATGAACCACAGGTAAACACACACAGACATAAACACAATTTGTGTTCATACATTCAGCTGTTTCTATCTAGAACCTTAATCAAGAAAAGCCTTTGAGTTTCAGATGCTGGTTGGGCTGGTTAAGATTCACACATTATATATGGATCTAATTTAACCGGGGTTATGCTAACATTATTTAATAACACTTTTTATAACTAACTAATATACGTGTGTCTCTGTGCGTCGGCAGCTGCCAGAGCAGTGGGAGCAGGTGAACATCCAAGTCCAGCGTCCTGTCATCCAACCTCCAGACTACTCTGGTCACTGCAGCAACGCCATCCAGAGTGGGGACGAGCAGTCCATCTCTCTCCCACCTGGATCCAGGTGAGGCTTCAGTCAGCCCGACTGTGCCCGCCTCGCAAATATATATACTACACACAATCACATGCACAATCGTTCACGCATACACTGACTGTGTCTGTCGTGTTTCAGACATGTGTTGCTGGTGACGCCGGTGTGTTTAGAGAGAGGGCTGAACTACACGATCCGCCTGAGTCTGCCGCTCTACTCATCAGTCAGCCATGTCCAGAGCCCGTACACACTCATCGACTCTGTACGTAGAGGCCACACACACACACACACACACACACACACACACACACACCTTTTAAGGCTCTTCATTAACTACATGCATTCCTCAACCTTTGCATCTGCAAGGAGAAGCTGTGCTGTTGTCATCCTAATTATAAAGAGTTAAGAGCATAAACACTGAAATCTTCCAGGGCAGATTGTTGGCTTCATGCTAATACTTTACTTTAGAACC
Organism: Istiophorus platypterus; assembly: GCA_016859345.1. NCBI lineage: Eukaryota > Metazoa > Chordata > Actinopteri > Istiophoriformes > Istiophoridae > Istiophorus > Istiophorus platypterus. Next base: position 3,804,698 of record CM029130.1, read on the forward strand.
TACCTGCTATGTTTAGTGATCATAGACTCAATGATAAGACTTAAACCTACAGGAAAACTGATAACCTGTAAAATAAAAAGCTGTAGCAAATATAAAAAGGGTTTTTTTGCTTAACATAGTTGCTGGTTTTTACCTCAAAAATTTGTCCAAAATAAGGAGATTAATCAAATTAATACATTAAAAAGTATCTACAAAACAAAACCTATAGCTGCTATTATCATCACGGGCAACAGAATTTTGAGCTCAGTGACTGGATGTTTTTTAACATAAGGCTCCCTAATGGTTGTGGTCATGCTTGTACATTGATTTTTTTTTTTTTTTTTCCAAAGCAGATGAATAGTTTTTACACAGGTGTTTCAACCATGTGAGTTTTAGGTTGAGCCCTAACACTGTATATGCATTAAAGTGATGAGAAATCTGACTTTTCCTACAATACTTCACTACTCCACTTCCTGACCTCTCCTCCTCTTTTTATAGTTGGTGCTGATGCCCCGGGTCAGGGAGCTGGACATGTTCCATGGGATTGACGGTGAGGGAGCGTGGGATACGTTCCAGCGCTACCGATGTCTGGAGAGCAGCCAGAGTGTCCTAAAGAGCCCCATGACTGACATCTGTAAGGACTACATCTTCAGCGTCTCCGCTCTGCTGCACAAAGGAGCTATGGGTACGTTAAGTTAGGTGTGCTTGTGCAAGAAAATCTGGATATTTCTCTTAAAAGGTTCTCACAAAATATTCCCTTTTTTACTCTCTTTCACCTTCTCTTATTTCCCAGAGTGCCAGTGTGACCCCCAGGGTTCGCTCAGTGCCGTGTGCGAAGCCAGTGGAGGTCAGTGTCAGTGCCGGCCCAACGTCGCTGGCAGGAACTGCGACCACTGCGCCCCTGCTACGTTCCTGTTCAGCCCCGCCGGCTGCAGACGTAAGTTTCAGGTCGTCAGTTTACGACGTCATTTACATGCTCGTTTATACCAGTGACAGAATATTTAATAGTTTAAACCCCCCCACCCGTCCCCCAACCTGCAGCTTGCGACTGTGACCCTCTGGGCTCGGTCAGCGCCTTCTGCCACGAGGCGACTGGCCAGTGCGAATGCCACCCGGGGGCCGCGGGTCGCCATTGCTCCCACTGCCTGCCAGGCTTCTGGGGCTTCCCCCAGTGCCGACCCTGCCATTGCAACAGCCACAGCGAATACTGCGACCCCGAGACTGGAGAGTGTCAGGGCTGCAGAGACTTCACCACCGGACACAACTGCGAGAGGTACAATGTAGTGATTGGATAGCATTTCAGTCTGAATTTGACCAATCAAACTAGGCCATCACACTATCTGCTGTTTGGTAATAGAAATACTTGCTAATACTATGACAGAAGCTTCCAATCAGAGTTGAGTCTTAAATCCTCATTTTTGTGATTTAATATTGCTTAAGATCTCAAGTAGCAAGACTCATTCCACAGATCTGTTATAAACCCTTCCTCTTGTACTGTAATTCACACAGGCTCCTGCCTCTAGTGCCACTGCCACCCCTAGAACAAATTTAAACAGTGCCAATACTCCAGGAACAGGAAAACCTTCAGTCCAATGTTTGATCCATCCAACACTTTTGTATTGTGGGTTGCAGAGAGTTGTTCATTTTCAAAATTAAAATGTTTTCCAGGCTTCCCATGCAGGACTGATTTTAGCCCAAACCTTTCCCTCCAGGCAGCCGCTCGAAGGCTGCATCAAAGGGGAACCGGGAGTCCTTCCTCTTAACCTTTGCCTTTACTTCCTCAGGTGTTTGGATGGTTACCATGGCGATCCCGAGCTGGGTTCAGGTAGCCACTGTCGCCCCTGCATGTGCCCCGATGGACCCCGCAGCGGACGCCAGTTCTCAGACAGCTGCTACGTCCACGATTACAGCAACCAGCTGGTGTGTGTGTGCAGCCCCGGCTACAAAGGTACAGACACACAGATTTGTTTTTGAGCAAGCAGTTTTCAGATCTTTACGTCATGTCAACGTGTCTTCACCTCACACACACACATCACAGGATAAAAAACCAAAACACTTCAGTGCCCCTGTAATTAGCCTCTTTCTCTAGATAAATGAGGGTGAGATAGTGTGTTTGTGCCTAAATGTCTTCAAAAACAAAAAAAAGACAGGGGGAAAAAAAGCTCTTAAAAAATGAGTCCACTCTTTTCTATTACATTTCTACATATTGGTAGTTGATTTATCTCCCATTTCCCTTTTCCCTATCCAGGTGCCCGGTGCGATGAGTGCGCCCCGGGTCACTTCGGGAACCCCCTGGTGCCTGGCGGGCGCTGCACGCCCTGCCAGTGCAGCAACAACATCGACATGCATGACCCTGGGTCCTGCGACGCCCGGACAGGCGCCTGCCTCAGATGCCTGCACCACACCGACGGCTACAGGTGCCAGCACTGCAAACTAGGCTACTATGGCAAGGCTGCCACACAGAGCTGCAGGAGTGAGTACAGCTGTTAATGTCACACCACAGACTCACTGAATGTATGAGAATATAAGATTTAGCATATTTGATTCTGTGTTTATGACCGATGCCCTGAGCAGGGGTTACCGTAAATTTTAAATTAGGGCCTAGTATCGACAGACTATATCTCCCATAACAAACATATCTCCCAAAATTGTGATGTATTGGTCTTAAAATATATGAATACAACTAACCAAACTACTATCAGCAACTTAAACCCAAAAACCTGTGTTTAAGCTTTTTAAAAATATTTAAAACCCTGCTCTTTCCTCCTTCGTGCAGAGTGCATGTGTCACTCGCTGGGCACGGTGCCTCAGGATTGCTCATCGCCGGACGAGTGCAAGTGCAACCAGAACACGGGTCAGTGTCAATGCTGGCCGAACGTGGTGGGTCAAAACTGCGACCACTGCGCTGCCGACACGTGGAACATCACCAGTGGGACGGGCTGCCAGCAGTGCGACTGCGACCCCATCCACTCCCTTGGTTCCTCCTGCAATGAGGTGAACCTGACACCTGGGGGCGGGGGTGGAAACCAAACCCAAACAGCTTTGTTAATTGTAATGCTAATCATTTCATTCACTAGGATTTGAGAACAGCCTTTTGACCTTTAGACACTAATAAGGTTATGAGATTGTTAAGTTAATTAAATTTTGAAGTGAAGTAAATTGTATCTTGGAGTGACAACACAAACTGCATTAAGAAGTGAACCTGTAAAACTAATTGCCTAAACAAACCAAAAAAAACCCCCACAATTAAAAGTTGTATGAACCCCCCCCCAAAAAACCCTCCCAGTTAAAACAACAGATTTACATAGTGAGGTATATATTTTCTATAAGGGTAAAATATTCCCCAGAATGTGTGAGAAAACAAGGTGGTGCGACCTTGGGAAGACCACAAAATTTATACCCCACTTAAAATAGTTTTAATGACAAGAGTGACAGAAAACCCTACCCAGCAGCACAGAGTTGTAAAAACTCAGCAAATCCAGAATTAATCTGCATCATTTCCCGTATTAGCAGCATAGCAGCTGCACCAATTTGCACCACGAATGCGATGTATAGTTATACTGAATCCCACAAACCCTCATCCCTCATCGACCTGCTGTTGCCAAAGTTCTCCCCTATGCAATGCGTCCACTGGCAGGGAAATTTTCCTGACAGATATCATTGAGGGGAAGTGCAGCATGGTGACAGTAAATCACCGTGACCAACCCATCTAATCACAAGGCCTGTTTGTCTCTCCAGCTGTTTTGGGAATTTTTTTTCCCTGCAGCTCTGCATTAGTCCGACACACTAATCTTGCAAGTGAGTACTCTGAAACATGCACATTAAGGAGAAGAATAGTGTGCACCCACTCACACACAAACATTTGGCTTTCTGTGTTTACTGGCTGCTCTCCATCAGGGGAAGGAAGTCTCTGAATACACTGGTGAATAACTGAATACGCATTTTTCTTCAGAAAAAGGAGTTCTATCACACTACAACAGGTCCATTGTGTCTGCAAGTGAAACTATTTTATGTTTTACTGCTTAAAGTCTTAAAATTCCAGCCACTGACACAAAATCTACCATCTCAGCCCCCCCAAACCCACACTCACCTTTTGCCCAATATTTTTCAACCCGATATGCTTTGTGCTTTTGCTGTAGGTCACAGGACAGTGCATGTGCAAACCTGGTTTTGGTGGCAGGACATGCCGGGAGTGCAGAGAGCACTTCTGGGGGGACCCAAAGGTTCAATGCCATGGTAAGTCATCCTCACCCATTACCGATTATATTTAAAAAAAAAAAAAAAAAAGATTTTACACTGAGTCCACCATCAGCTACCAGCAGCTCGTTTTCTGATGTGCCTCAATCACTTAGTATTTATGTTATTGTATGAATATAAAGCAAATACAAGTATTAATACACTGTGACAGTTACATGTTTTTAATGAAATTGAAAAAGTAGTAACTCAAGTTACTAAAAAAAAAAAAAAAAAAAAAATTGCACAAGCTATGATAAAGTTAAAAAAATTATATTGAAGCTGATTTAATGGATATTTTAACAGTGAGGTAAATTACTGCATTAAAAAGAAAAAACAAAAAAAAACCTCTAAGAAGTCTCTGTACACTGCTTAGCACCAAGCATCAGACTGGTAAAGTCACAGACAAGCTGGTGAACATGGTGGAGCATGTATGTCACAACTCAGTATCAGAAGGACTCAAGTGGACAACTCAGAGACACCGGTAACAAGTTCAAAAATAGGTTCACCTTTATTTACACTCTGCAGACAAAAGCAGGCAAGAACAGAGAGGAGGTGAAGTCAGGGTGCAGGCAGCAGTCGATCGCAGTGAGGCAGCAGATTCCAAAAAAGGAAAAGTCCAAAAGCAAGCAGTAGGTCAAACCAGGCATGCAAAAACAGATAAGGCCGACTAGATATCTGGGGGAGCGTAGGTGGAAATGGTCTGGTACATATGCCAGGATGTAATTGGGGAACGAGGAACAGGTGAGTAGGTGGCTGGGGAGGAGTCAGGCGGCTGGAGGTACCTGCAGGGCAGGTATGAGGGGCGGGGTCTGAAACAACAAGGAGGTTAGTGATTATTAGCAAAGGCAGGTGGAGGATGAATGAATAACTGAAGGGACCAAGGCACATTTAGCAGCTAAAGACCCAGATGTTTCCATCAGGAATTGGAAGAGAGCAAAAAACAGTATATCAGCAGTACATGAAAGCTCTTAAGAGCTGGACTGAGATCAGGTGAAAAGCCATAAAGGGCCAAAAAAAATGTTCCCTGGTTGGCTTGTTTGTATGTTTAAGGATCATTGTCCTAACACTTTGGGACCAGGCCATGAGTCTCACAGTGTTCACCCAATATGGATATGAACACTCGCACTGGATCTCATTGTTGTTCAAATGTCCAAAGCCAAACCACTGTCCAAAAACATCCAGACTATAATGTGTCATTCGGTTTTTCGATGGTTTTCTGCTCATTTTCTGTGTGTGTGTGTGTGTCTGTATGCAGGTCTTTGTGAAAGACTAAGTGTAGTGGTAGTGACTCCGAAACGGCTTTGGAATAAATTGATTTTTTCCAGTCAGCGGTGGCCCAAAAGGTTTAATAGTGAGAGGGAGTCCATCTGCGAGGGAAATGCTGCGCCTCGCAGTAGCTGGCTCACCTCGGAGGAAGACAGAGGGGGTGGGAAGGAGGGAAAAAAGGCGAGGAGAGGGGGAGCAGAGGGGAGGGGATCTGGGAATGACCTCTCATTCCCTGCTCATGAGAACCAGATGTTCTCCACAACTCCCAGGCCGCCCCGTTTTCGTAATGCACCAACACCGAGAGGACCCAGGAATCCTGAGTTATTCCCGCTGTATTCCCTAAAGGTCGCTTAAACTGTTAAACCAGCTGGGCCTCTCTTTTCTGTCTGCACAGATGATACACTGATGCAATAATTCATGGGAAATGTGAGCACTGCAGACACCACATGGAGAAATGTGTGGGTATGGTGTTAATTTATGTGTAGGAGTGTTTATAATGAAGCCTCCTAAAGATGCTGCCGCAGCTGAGAGGCTAGTCTTAGGGTCAGACTTACATGTTAGAGGTTAAACTTTACTAAAGTGTGGATCATGTGATTTACAAGGTCAAATCTGGATCAGGGTTGGTTTTTATGAGGCTGTCGTGCGGCACTTCACAGCCACTGGCCCATAATCGCCATGTGCGTTCTGACTCAAATGTGCCTCTGAAGACAGGCCTAATATTTCACAATGACAAAAGCAAAACTTCAAACACAATCCTCACCTGCTGCTCCGTAAATCACACAAACAAAATGCAACAACACTGACGGTGGAAACTTCTAAAAAAAACCAAAAACCTGCGTACGTTCTTTCGGACTCAACAGAGCCTCCTCTTCCTCCCTCTTCCTCTCTCAGGAGGGAGAGCAGCCCTGTGGACTGCCCCGACACTCGGGGGGTCAGTACGACCTTCATGGTCTTAGTTTGTTTACCAGCCGGAGGTTAGGTAAACTTTTTTTTCAAATGACTTATTTCCCTGGGGAGACTTTAAAACTATTACACTTCTACATACCACATGATGTTTATTGTTCTTCTAATATTTTCTGTTATGGGGCCAGATAATAGAAAATAAACTCTAATTATTACCATTATAACTGTTTGCTGATCAATTGTGAAGCCTCATTTGACTGTCCGCAACATAACATAACAGAAAGCAAAAGTTATGCCTGTTGCCGTATTTTACTTTTTTGACTCTCAAGTCATAATACATCAGGTAAATCTACAAGATAAAGAAAAACACTATAAGAAAACATCATGAACATATTCACTATACTCACTGTAATTCCAAAATTGCTAATTATTTAAATGGCTAGCCAAAAGATTGCAAAGCTTTAAGTCACGTGACAATCACCTTAAATTGAAAATTAGGACCCTCAGCATATAATTATTCCTTTGGGTTCCTATGGGTTCCCACTCCTGGTTTTGTTCAAATTGTCTTGGAATTATTTTTTTCCTGACTTTCCTCTGTGTTTTCTAGAATGCAACTGCGACCCTCGAGGAATATCCAGCGAGCAGTGCCATCGTGCCACAGGTCAGTGTACCTGTATGGAAGGCTTTTCCGGCCTGCGGTGCGACGAATGCGCCCGAGGCTACCAGGGGGTGTTCCCTGTCTGTGAACCCTGCCACCAGTGCTTCGCCATCTGGGACAACGTGGTCGGCGAGCTGACCACTCAAACTCGACATCTGGAGGCCCAAATGACAGAGCTCCAGACCAGCGGGGTGACAGAGCCATATAAAGACTTAATCAGCAGCCTGGAGAGAAACGCCAAGGCAGTCAGGGAAATAGTTGAGAGCAACCCTGCAGCAGTGAAACTGGAGCAGATACAGGAGCTAATGCACCAGATCATGTATGTACAAAACAAATGGAGACCCATAAAGGGAGATAGTAGACACCTTTTAATTACTGTCTCATTGTGTTCTCAGCGGTACGATGTCCTACCTTAATGGGAATCTGAACACAACGGAGGAGACCTTGAACCTTCTCCATAATGCCGCCAACTCCACCCATGCGAACTTGATCGCGCTGACGGATGAGGCCAACCAGCTGGAGCTGAGAGTCCAGGAGCTGAGACAGCAGGTGTACAATGCCAAGAACACCAACATCCAGGGTGAGAAATCAAACTGTGGGCCAGACAAGGAAACATGCACATCGTCACCTACGCTACGCTCATTCTGTTACATACATCTTCAATGTCTCCTAAAAAAAAAAAATTCCTGTTCTATGCACACTAGGTTCCATTTTTGGTTCCCTTTTTTCTGACTTTTTGTTTCGTATTTAACAGTATTAAAGTTAATTAGGCAGAAACAAGGGCATAGTTTACGGGTATCACTTGTTTTAATTATTTCTACACATTGCAAGATTTGTGCATTTTTTGAACATAATCACTATTTTCTTAGGAATACTGTTCTTATCTCAAAGAAGAAAATCTGATCTATGTTTCCTTGTTTTGTCTAGATCCTGGTCCAGATGAAATGAAAAATATAAAACCAAATTCATCCTTAAAATGATGAGTAAAGGATTGTACAGCCTTAGCAGAAACCACTTGATGTGCATGTATTTGTGTGTGTTTGAAGGTGCCATGGACACAATCACAACGGCACACATACAATCTGAGATGGCGGAGCTCAAAGCCAACGCCTCCACCAGTGATCCCAGAAACACAGTGGAGCAGTCCGCCGCGGTACGGAAAGCCACGGAGGACAAACTGCAAAGCAACCAGAGGGACTTCGACCGCAAGCACCAAAGAAACTTGCAGAAGCTGGACAAGCTGTCCAACGAGCTGGACAACTTTGATCTGTCACCACTTAGCGAGAAGGTGAGGTACAAGTGGAGGACAACAGAAAGATGATATTTTCTGTATTATATTTTATATTCTCACCATTATCAAGAGGGAACAGTCTGTTTTCCTCTAAAGTTTCATCTTAGTGCTTCAGGATATTGATAAAATGTTTGCAAAAGATAAAACTTCAACTTCACACTGATACAATATTCACTTACGCTGCTTGTATCCTGGACACCGCTGTGCGGTTTACTCTTTCTCTGAAGACATGTGGTGGCGCAGCTGAAGGCGACAGCTGCTCTGGCTCCCCCTGTGGCGGGTTGGGTTGTATCGGTGAGGACGGAGCTCCTCAATGCGGGGGAGAGGGATGCGGAGGCCTCGTCACGACCTCCGAAACTGCCCTCAAATCAGCCAAGGACCTGGACCAGGAGATCATAGCAGCAATGCAGGAGGTGGACAAGCTCTCCAGGATGGTGGGTGAACTTGGTCGTGTTTTTTTTACTAATGATGTAGAATAACTCAGGATGGACGCAGGCAAGGCAATGATTCCGCTTGTGTTCAGGTGTGGGAAGCCAGTGTCCGTGCAAACGAGGCCAAGTCGAACGCTCAGGAGGTGCTGATCAAATCCAACAAGAGCAGAGAGAGGGTGGAGCAGAGCAACGAGCAGCTCCGCAACCTCATCAAAGAGATACGAGACCTCCTCAACAGTGAGCACGATATATAATTGCATTTGTCCTTATAGTTCTACAGGGATATAATTTTACATTTCAGAGTCAATTATAGTTTTATGGTAGCTCAAGTATCAAAAATCAACTGTTCTATGTTTTATTATAATCCAGATGATAAGGCAGATGTTTCGGTGATCGAGATGGTGGCCAACGAGGTGATGGCTCTGGAGATGCCGACCTCGTCGGAGAGGCTGCAGGAGCTGACAAAGGAGATCAGGGAGAAGGTCGGCACCCTGACCAGCGTGGAGACCATCCTGAGCCAGAGCGCGGAGGACATCCACGCTGCCGAGCAGCTGCTGAGGCAGGCCAAGGCTGCCAGGTAACACGCACACAGTTATAACAATGCGCAGAACCAAAAAGTGAAACACATGATTATGTTTAATGCAGTCATACCAAAAATTATTAATAAATATTCTAAAAGAAGCTTTCCTGAAAGGGTCCGTTCACTCAAATCACTTCAGAGGGTTAACACGTAACATGTCTGTCTGTCCGTCAGCGAGTGGGCGGCCAATGTGAGGGAGACGGCAGACGTAGCGAAGGCGGCCCTGGATGAGGCTGAGCGTGCTCAGACCATCGCCATGGACGCCGTCCAGCTGGCCAAGAACAACACCGAAGGCACCATGGACCTGCTGGCCACTGTGAGTTTGACCTCTGGCCTCTGGGGTTAACGTACAGCGGTGATGCAGAGGTGGCACATGGAAGCAATAATGACACTATTTTAGACTTTTATTAAAAATCAGAAGTGTGATGATGAATATCGTGTATTTGTGTGTGTGTGTGTGTGTGTGTCAGGTTGAATCGGAGACATCCTTATTGGAGCTGAAGCTCAGTAACACCACAGGTCGCCTGGTTTACCTGGAGAGGGAGGTAGGCCTGCTGAGGCAGAACAACTTGGAGGTGAACAAGCTGGCGGAGACGGCCGACTGGATCACTGAGCAGGCCAAAGCGGACGCAGAGGAGGCCCAGCAGGTCTCTCGAACACGCAAACACACACACACACACATTCTTGCCTTTTGAAAAATCTACTTTCTAGTAAACGGATCTGAAAAATATTTCCAGCACACACAAAAATACTTTCAACTGCTGCCGTCATCTATGTAATGCCCATTTGTTTCTTTGTGTTTGTAGGAGTTTGACGTGGAGGTGAAAGATAGACTCGAGGAAGTGCAGGACCTGGTGGGGGATAAGGGAGAGGCGGTGCTGCAGGCAAGGAGGAGAGCAGATGAGCTGCAGCAGGAGGCCAAAGAGCTCCTCGCCGAGAGCAGCAGCAAGCTGCAGAGACTAGGAGGTAGCCATTTTCATTCGGCAGTGTACTCTGATACCTCATATCGTTCTATATTCTTTTTTATTTGTGTATTTCTGCAATGTAGATGAGCTGAGTTCAAAGAAAAAGTGAAGAAGTCCTCACAGTGAATACTGCAAGCTCCCAAAAGTTTAGTGAGGCAAAGTTTTGTGAGCAAAAGTCAGTTTTTTATTTTGTTTATTTATGAGGGACAGCACCAATGTAAACGTTCTGGGGTTAGTGCAACAGCAAATTTACACAAAAAAAAATGTTTGCTCAAGTGCTTTGCTATGACGTTAACATACATTCACATAAATGAGAGAAAAAAATTAAAACAAAAGTAGAACTAGGAGAGTTAAAAATTAGACTGAAATATCATTGTTCCACGGGGCAGGAAAATCTCACCTGGTCCCACCTATAAAGACAACAATATAACAAACAACAAACACTGTGTTTCCAGAGCTGGAGAGCTCCTATGAGGCCAACCAGCGCATCCTGGAGGCCAAAGCCGCCGAGCTGGCCGAGTTGGAGCAAACCGTCCGCCGGATCTTGGAGGAGATCAGCCACAAGGTGACGCTGTACAGCACCTGCCTGTGATGACTGCCAGCTCCAGTATCTCAAAACTCTTTCACTGTCCTCAAGTGTGCCGGCTGGGATTTTAACAGCACCAAAACGTTCGGAGGGTGTTTTTCAAAAATACTGCTCCCGGATGATTATTAAGACCAAACACTGTTTGATGTTTGACTCTGTCAGTGCCAAAAAGATTTGATTGTGTATGATGGACACCTGTGCTATTTTAACAATGGAAACAAGCTATTTTAACAATGGAAACAAGCTTTAAAGTTGCCAAAGACCACTGAAGTATTAAATTCCTAAAGGAAACCACTGAAAGCCAATGTGACCTCAGTGCTAGAAACTAGACTATATAGAACAATTTATCCGTGTAAACTGCTACAATCTGTGTATTTGATAGAAATATTAAAGTTTTATATAAGCCCAAAGATATGAATCATTGTCTGGACCAAAAGACATTTGTGAAAAAGTGATGTAACTATGAAGAAATAATAAATTTTGATTTGGAGATGATGCTACGGAAGCATCTAAGTTTGTTTTTTGTTTTACTTTCATTTTGATGGATGGTAGAGCAACTAACACAAAATTCAGCATCTCTATGGAGCTTTTCAGACTATATTAAATATTTGCTCTCGGTTTCACAGTATATTGTACTGTACGGTTCAGTTTGGACTCTTAAGAAACCTGTCAGCTTTTTTTTTTCAGTCTCTCGTCCTCGTTGGCCAAAAACAGATGATTGCAGTACTGAGAGTATGATGTTTTTAGGCCTCTTTAATAACAGCTAGATTCTGAACTGACTCCCCATCCTAAAATATTTAAGATTTTACCCAGGAACTGGTTCAACGTAGGTGGTAACCCACCAACAAAATCCTTTCAAATGTAATCCTTAAACCAGTTTGGTAAATTAGTGACAGCCTCAACAGTTAAATACACACATGGTGGAGTTGATATTATGGGCTGAAGTTTTCAGGCTTTTATTAACTGTGTAACAGATATTTAAGCTGCAAAACCTTAATTGCATACCTTTGTAGGCTGGTTATCAATCAGTCTTTAAAAATCAAAAATGACACTAGATGTTGCACTTGTTAAGGGAAAATATTTACAAAGTATTGACTTAATTTGACAATGTACTATTTTTTCACTTTGTAGAGTAGAATAGACACTCCCAAAATCTTCATATTAGAGGAAACATATTTTATTTGTATTATCTAGCATTCAGAAGAATCTTTATCCCTGTCAAAATAGTTCAAACTCCGTGAAATAGAAACAAATTCCATACAAAAGGGGACACACAGCTACAAACAGGCTTATTTCACATGGATAGTTCTTAAGTGTCCTCACCTGTTCATCTGTTAAGGTTGTCAAATTAACATCAATCCTATTTAGTTGCACTAGGACTTTCCTACTCAAGATCTCAGAATCTGAGACGATACAGACAATAAAAAGGTCCACAGGACTGTTTTTAAACCTTCGACTCGCTCTGGAAAAGTGTCAGTGTGGTGGCTCTGTTATTAGGTAGCACATCTAACAGCACAGCAGTAGCAGCATTTGTGTGGATTTCATGTTTAGAATAGTAGCGCAAAAGACAGACGGACATGGAGGTTTAAAGACCAACACTGACGCTGATGCATGAAGTCACGGATGACCATTATTTTCTTCATTTTAATGCCTCTGATGTAATTACTCAGTGTTTTCTTCAAAGTTTTGTTTCTGTGGAGCAAAGAAAAAGAAAGCCCTGAAATACAAACAGAAACAACACTATCATCAGGACAAATGAAGGAATTTTAATCAGGTTTTTTTTTTTTTCTTTTTTGGATGATTTTTAGCAGCTTGATAAGGCATGGTGAGGCAGGTTTGACACGCTGATGAGACTCCCATGACACACTGGAATGATCTTTGATTCCAGACATCTGGTGTAAACGTATACGGAGATGTGGTCAGAGGGAAACCCTCACGTATCAAGTCAAAGATCTGGACAATCTTAAAATCAAAAAATATCATCTCCTTTTATTGGTCAAAACTCAAATACCCTTCGCTAACAATAAAAACCTACAGCTTTACATGAATACTGTAAAGTGCTTTGGTTCTTTTTTTTTTTTTCTGTAGCTCGCTGGGGGAGGCCAGAAACCTCGACTTCTGGCTCTAGTCTCTACTGCGGGGGTTGTGTGGTGGCGGAGCCCCTTCCATGGGGGCCGAGCTGGGAACCGAGAGCAGCTGGCCGGCGTGCATGCGCTCGTTGACGCGCAGCTGGCACCCGTCCTGGAGCATGCGGAGAGCGATCCTGGCGATGTTGCGCGAGTCGTCCAGGCCGGAGTGAGGGCGACCTTCGTACTTCAGGCCCAGCTTCTCCAGCATGGTGCTTAGCTTCGTCTGTGTGCGGGGGACCTGGAGGGAGGAGGGAGAGCGGTTAGTGGTTCGCTGCTACTTCCTTCACAAAAAGTACCATGTAAAATAATTATAAAAAAATAAAATCAAATTACCTTGTAGAAGTTTCCATATGATTTCCTTATGTTTATCCACTTCTTTGCGAACTGGGGATACCTGATGTGGCTTATACGACACTGGATGTTGAGGAACTTGCTCATGTCCCAAGCCCTGAAGAAGACATATGACAAGAGGTGGCATTTGAGTCAGATGAGGTTTCACTTCAATGATTATTGAAAAAAGACACAGGATACGCTGAAATTCTGCAGCTGAGCCGGAGTGAAGCATCATACCCATCGGTCAGGATGGCGTATTTGTACTTTGTTCCGAGCTCTCTCTCCTGAAGCCAGGCAACGACTCGCTGAAGCACCGCTGGGAACGGGTCTGCTTCTTCCACCATTTTCTGCTCAACAAAACAACGTTTTCCTCACTAAAACTCCTTGTCATAATAAAACAACGCCGATATCCAAGAAGACAATTAAATCGAAACTTGGCTCAACCAACCTGTGTTATTCCTGTTAACTTCACACAGAAGTCTGAAAGTTGTGGGTTCAACTCCGGTTTCACATATTCCTGAAAGGTGTCCACCTGAAACAACAACAACAAATAAATACATCAATTAATAATCAAATGAAAACAACAACAACAACAACAACAACAAAACATGTCCGTGATTACAAAACCCACTTTGGATATTAAAAAGTAAACAATCCTGCCTGGTCACAAAATCAACTCACAATTTCTAAAGTGTGCGTGTTGATGAGAACCATGGGGAACTCAATGATTTCATGGAGGAAGTCTGATGGATTATCCTCCTCACACGTCGCTTCAAAGTCCACAACGCAGATGTAGTCATAGTAGGTGTCAGTGGGTCCTCCCTCGGCTGCAGACTGCATCAGCTTCTGCTTCTTATAGTGGCTCTTCAGCCTCTTCTTCATCACATCCTTCACTCCTCTTTATGAACAAGGATGGAGAGATTTAGATATATTATTTCTATGACATTCAGTTACTCCAAGTAACTAGGGCAACAGATAGGCCTGTGATCTAAGCTCGAAGTTTCATTTCATTGTAGGGATCAAATAGCCCAAGAATCAAATTTGATATCTCTCCAGAGGGTTAAAATATTTTCCACATTACCTTGTGTCAAGCTTCAGCTCTGCTAACTTGATCCTGAGCTCATCCTTGGACATGCGGTTGATGTGTCCATTGGCCAAGGCGATCTCTTTGTAAACTGGGTGACTGAAGTCACCGTTAGACTGAGACGTGGACCCCTGAGGAGCAGATTCCTCTGCGGGGCATATCCTGCTGCAAGACTTTGCCTGGAGAGGAATGATCCCAGTCAGTGTATGTTACAGATTGATAAAGGCTTCAAATTTAACAAATGGTGATGCTTTAAAGTATTAAGCAACCTCATAAAGACAGTGGGCATCACGCAAGAACATTTTGGTATTATTCTCCTATAATTCTCTAACTTTTTTTCTGTGAGGCTCATTCCTACAAGCATTCCAAGCTGGATTCACCAAGCTCTCTCAACGGTAGAAGTTCATTGTAAATTGCTCAATTCAGACTGATGAATACTACCGATCCATCATTATCATCACCCCTGAAATTACCACGTAAGGCTGCCCGTTACGCTTCCTTTGGGGGAAAGTTTCATTAACAAAAAAGACGCATTTTCAAACTGCAGAGCTTCAAGTCGCACTGTCGGAAATCAGCAAACAAAAACATAACAAATTTAGCAAAGTCAGTTTGTTATGTTTTTGTATTAGAGCAGCCAAAACAATTAATAAATGGTAATGATAGTACATGTGTCAGCGATTAAATGATCAGAGCAGTGCTGTGCTGTGACAGAGCTACAGAGAGATGGAAAACACTGCTTTCTAAACCAAAGTGGTCCATGATTAATATGTGAGGCGATCATTCACATTTTAGACCGGAGAATATTACAGCAGGCGATGTTACACTGTCAGGTGTTATACAAGGGGACGATACTGGAAAGAGAACTTTCGTACTTTACTTCCTATCTAACAGCTACATTTTAGAAAAAAAAAACCTGCTTTGATGAAATATGCAAATCTGATCGTACGACTGGTTCTTGCATGAGGACCAAATATGTCAAACCTACTCCATAGAGATGTGTCACAAAAGCTTCTACACGAGGCAGAAGTTGTTAAGACAGAGTTGTTGGACTAATTGTTTAATGTGACTGTATCTCAGTTGAATCAGGTCTAGACCTTATCTTGCCATTGACACCGACCTTTTCATCTTCTCTCGTAGCAGACATCTTCACATTCAAGTCCTTGGCATGAATATTCTCCTTGTGCTCGTCCATTTACAGCAGGAGATTATCCAGATTAAAAAAAAAAAACAAAACCCAATACGCCGATTAATTTATACTGAATTCATAACAATAACGTTGCCATCTAAGCTAACACCGGCCAGCCGCGGCGTAGCAAACATTCCTGGGAGACTTCTGAACGTCTGTCTACTTTCAAGACACGAAGTAAAAATTCAAATTCACTCAGCCGATGTTGAATCTCTAAAATTATTCACAAATAAAAGGTTTAATCTTTTGTCTTTGTCTTCAGCTCCGGCTGCTGCAACATTAAACTCGCTTTTTTCTTTAAGGTGGACAGTTATGACGTCTTCCGGTTTGCGCCAAGTAAAATGTTGACGCTCACTACCGCCACCTAGTGCTGCGGATGATGGAGCTGTGTTTTATTATTAACGACCCTGCTCTATAATATTGTTTTATTCTATTCTGATTTAAAATAACTGAATATTTCCCTGTTTTTCATTGTGCTCTGTGCTCACTTACTTTAGCTTAATAACTGAATGTTTTTACAGGTTGAATATCATGAAATCACCCTATCGTGCCCCCCTGTTGTTTGTCTCCTCATTGCATATTCATGTACTATTCTTTAATTGTTTTTCCATTTCTTGGTCTGTTATTTTTATTCACTACATACTAAACAAAGTGTAAAATACTACAAATGGTCTTTGTAGTGGTAAATAGCTTTTAGTAGAAATCCTTATTTTCTTTATAACTAAAATGGTTTTAAAAATCAGAATATTTGAAGAGACTTTACTTCTTCCATTCAGTTTTCTTTCATGCATGTTCGATGTGGGGATAATAATATTATTATTGCACTGCAAATTATCATAATGCAAATTCAATTTCCAGAAAACTTTCCTGGTTTTGTCAATGTATCAAAATACTTAAAATAGCCATTATGTTAATAAGGAATAAGATATATGTAAGTAATAAATTGGCTGGTTTTTTTTTTCCAATGAGGTGAATTAATAAATACTAATTCTGTACTTTCAAATACTGTTCATAACTGCACTGTTCATATCCTACGGCTAGGTGTCAGTCTGGTCCTAGTTTAACTCTTAGCCCCATTCATGCAAAAATACAGTTAACTTCAGGTTAGTGTACAGGACTCGCTGCCAGGTGTCGTGTGAATCTGGCCCTTCAGAGGAAGATGAACTGTGGCAGAAAAAGAGCAGGATGCAAGTCAAAGAGCTGGAGGAAAGAAAATTTAAAAAACAGGAGCAAAACACAGCATCTGAATAATGAATCTGAAGGCTGGGTAAACTGCATGAAAGATTCATGGTTGACAAAAACAGCCGGAATGTGGACTTACTACTCATTCCATGTGTCAAATAATAACACTGAGGCGTCTATCAGTGCAGTTTAAAACACCCCTGGGGTGGGAAGGTGCTAGTCTTGTTTTGTTGTTCGGCTCTAACCTAGTCAATTCAAATCAAATCAGATCAGTCAAAACTACCAGACATTCACTTCAAGATGCATCTTTGATAGAGATTCTGTAAAATCTATTTGAGGTAATTAAAAAAAAAAAATTTCAAGGGACAACAACTGTATTTTAAACACCACTGAGTAATGTTCTGACTGAAATCGTACGATTTTCAGATCTTCAGGATAAGAAAACCTGGTAATTTTTGTCTTCACAATCCATAAAGTTGACAGAAGCAGCATTTAGAAATCCATTCCATGTCCCTGGACATTGAATTTCCATTCTGACCACATCAGACAACCTCATACACTATGCATGTCACCATTCGTTATTGCACCCTGACTTGTTTCTGCATTCTGGTCAGCAACTCTGTTTAATCTTCATCTCTGTTACGCCTGGTCTAAATGTTAATTAATGGTATGCATCGTTTATTTGGCCATTTGGGAAATGACCCTATCAACAGAGGAAGATGAGGCTACGTTTGGTATCATCAGGAAGGTTTCTACCTTCAAGAATTTAAGATTTAATCCAAATGTTTTCAAGGGGTGATAGAAAGTATTTGTAGTTTTAAGTTTGATATTTTAGTTTGGCTGTGGTTACAGCAAAAGCAAAATTTGATTCTTACAATTTAGGTAAAAAAAATATATAACTCAGTAAAATCTGAAAACACAGACATATTGTAATTTTTACTTTTGACTCTTATTTACATTTCCTGATATTACTTTTACTCAAGTAGAATTTTTTATGTTTTCCTTGAGACAGTGTTGTTTTTTTTGATGTATGTACTGCATCTTTTACTTTGAACTTAAAAGTCCTCTAGCGCTCCAGTTTTTTTCCCTGCAGCAGAGAACCACACTGCACAACATCATCAACACCCATATAATGTATGAATTCCTTAGAGTGGTTTTATCCTTACAACAGATCAGGGCTGGCCCTACATCAAGCAGTCTGATGGATGTTGTGCTGTCTAATGGATGAAATCTGGGGATCAAATAAAGCACGGATAGGAAAAACAGGAACAATCTTAGAAAAAAAGCAGAGATTTATTTTCTCATCTGAAAAAAATAATGTTATGGAAAAACTCCTAGTTAGATACTAATGCACACAGAGAAGACAGAAAATTGATAATGTACATCATGGACTTACAAGTACAGCTTTGTAGAGAAGGTGCATGTTTCTGCTGACAAGCAGACAGAAATAGGGTTTGGGTCAATTTGGAAAAAAAACAAAAACAAACGACTAAATTCTCCGAAAACCACTTCAGTGTCGCTTAGAAAGGCTACAGTGCCTTAAATAAAAATCTGCTTTTTTTTTCTTTAATGGAGATAAACAGAAAACAGTTACACAGTAGAGGAAATAAGCTGCACTGAAAAAGGCATCAGTCCCATTTCAACCCCACATCGTCACGATGACACAGGGTCAGGGAGCATGGAGCTACATTGTTCAGGTTCCCTCTGTCCGGTCTCTGATGCTGCATTCATGTCGCATGGGAAAAGCAGCCACTGCGACACCAATATCGCCAGTTTTTGCAAAATTTAAGGGCTAAATGTTTTTTATTTTGGTTAATTATATGTTAGTATTTTACAAGAATAGATGCTTATTTCAAGTAAAAAGAGCCAAGCCTGAACAATCTTCATCATCCAAGTCATTACTATTCACATGCCTTAAAATATGATGGCAGGACTGTCTGTGCTTGTTTCAGACATCACCTCCCATGAGTCACTTCCCAGCTGCGCCAGAGAGTGGCAAATGTGAGAGCGCTGAATTATTATGAGCTATTAAAAACGTACAGCGGCAATTAGTCACGATCTTGTCCGCGGCTTTAAAACAAGCTTCAACAGGAAGGAATCCTTTTAAGTCTGAGATTCTAAATGTCAGAACAGCGCTAGTGTTTTGTTTTTTCCCCCGACTGGACATGAACACAGCACCACAAAAAAAGGTGTCATAAAAATAATAAAAAAAAAAAAGACATTAAATTGTTCTGTTCGACTCTCGTAAAAAGGCAGTTTCGATAAAATCGGGGTTTGTTGAGTCAAGCTTTTTTCCTCTAACTGTAGAGGAATTGCAGACAGGCTCCTCTTCTGTTCTCCTGTTAAAAGCTAGTTGTGATTTCTGCAGTGAAAGTAGGTCTCAGTTTGTCTTCATATTTCACACGATGCAGTCTTTCGAGCCGAGTCAACTGACGGACCAAGTTTCTTTTCTTTTTTTTTTCCTCTCCTCAAATTAAAAAAAAAAAAAAAAACTAAAAATCATGAATCAGATTTTACATGAAGCTTCAAATTAACATTGACAGGAGGCAGTTCATAAGCTGTTTCCTCCGAGGGAAAGGTTTGACATTTGGGGAAATGCGATCAGAAGCTTTCTGTCGGAGAGTTAAATGCTAAATTATTCAAGGGTAACAAAATCCACCTACCAGCACCACTAAAGCTCTCTAATTAGTATGTTTCTTTAATCTGTACAGAGACATAAGCATAAAAAGGACACGTTGTGGTTTTGTGGTAGTTTGTGTGCCAGGAGGTTACTGCTTCTATCCAAGAAATAGTCCAGCACAAAATCACAAATAGTCCTTTTTTACACTTTGATTTTTGTTGGATTCTGATTAAACAAATGAGAAGAATGATCTTCAGTGTCATTATACTCAATGGTACAAATTAAATAATTTATGAAAAGTGGAAATGTAGAGAACCAAAGTCGTAGGCCCAGACGTAAGGAAAACCTCTTTAAAAATCCCACTGAAGTTTCTAACTATGTTAATGACCAAAAATCTGGAGCCTTTCTTAACACCATGTGACATGGCTTGCTTTACGTGTTTAGAAAGTGATATAATATTGTTGTTTACTCAATATTTATGTTTTTTTAACGGCCATTAGCAATTTCCCATAAGCCCTGATTGTTGGTGGGTCAAAAGTCACGGCTCAACAGATGAGATGAGTGTATGAGCCGGTCAAGCGTCTGTGGTTATTTAGACGTGTCTGTAAAAACAGCAGGCGACAGAGACGAGTGAACACTGATTTATGGATATGGACAAATTCAAGTCATGCTGAAGTAGGATTTTTGTGGGAGCTGCTGTTTACCAACTTGCCTTCAGTAATGGAAAGTAAACTTCTTTTTTTTCCCCCCAGAAAGTCAGGTGGAAGAAATACATGGAGTTACAGAATTTGGTAAAATAGGGGCAACAGAGGAAGTGGCAACATGACTTTGTCTCTATAATATTTAAATATCTGAGCTCTACACGTCCTGGTAGCAGCGTTTTGTTATCTGCAGTCAGAGCCAGGCCAGCGGTTTCATTTTTTCCAGTCTTTATGCTACACTAACCAAACCATTTCATGGCTCCAGCTTCATATTTTGTGCGCCGGCATGAGGGTGTTCTTAATCTATCTAACCGGATTTCCCAAAATGCCAAACTATTCCCTTAAAAAGGCGCCATTATAAATGCACACATGCAGGTGTACAGTACACGGATACACGACTTACACACTCAGACCGACACAACCACAGTTTAAAACAGCATGTATCCGGGGACCCAGAATCGTCCTTCTGAGCGAGACACCGACGAAAAAACATCACATAAATACAAAACAGCTCATTACACATTAACACATACACACATACACACATACACACATACACACACACACACACACACACACACACACACACACACACACACACAGTACAAATCAGCCTTCAAGTGGATGTGTCTGTGTTTATGACAGCAGGCTGCTGCACGAGGAGGCAATGGATTCGAGACCCATCGCCAGTGAGTGTTTGTTTAGAGGTGCTGCTATGACAGGTGCACTTCCCTTTAAGGACAGGAAATAACGACTGTATTTCCATGCTGCGACAAAAGCCCACTTGTTTATATTTAGATTTTAGTGTCTGCGTCTGTTGCGATCCAGAATCTTCCAAAAAGCCGGACAAGCCGGTATCATGGCATCTCTTGGTAGTGGGTTGGAATTACTGTCACCGTGTGGGACCCCATTTAGACATGCAAAGCATGAAGCTATAAACCAAGTCACCATAGAACCCAAAATTGCTGGGGAGCTGGGGCTGGTGTAAGGCTACATGTAAACACCTCCCTGTTTTTTTGTTGTTGCCACGACGATGCACCTCCCAGACAACTGGACCCGGGGGTTTTGGAAAAAGCTCTCCAGTCTAGTTTGTCCCTCCCAGGTCAGTGTGGCAGGAGCAGTCGTTCCAAAGCGCACTGTAGGTGCTCCCAGTTCTTCCACAACAGCGCCAACACAGACACGCCCACACAGGTGAGTGCCAGGTGGAGGCGGCTTCGCAGCAGGGGAGCGGTGAACTTGGCCGCTGTGGAAACGCACACTAGGATGACGGTGACAATGGCCAGCATGATGTTGATGCACTTCCCCAGCAGCACCTTGGCGTCTGTGTTTTCCAGCTGAACGGTCTGTTGTTGCTGCTGCTGCAGCTCCAGCTTCGACACACGTGTCTGACACGACTCCAGGACCTCCTGCATGAATACGCACACACACACACACACACACACATGCATACACACACGCATACACACATGCATACACAAACACATACACAAACGCATACACAAACGCATACACAAACGCAGACATACACAGAAAATCAGGGAAATACTGAAAAACAATGAGTCCTAGGGGAAGGGCAGTGAAAAGTAGCTTGGAAATTAACAAACATCAACTGCATTAAAAATGAATTGTGATATTGGAGGCGTCTCAAAATCCAAACCAAATAACTTAAGTGGTCTCTAGATACAGAGACCAAATATGAATGTGTGATGTGTTATATAACGGCTTCTTATAGGCCAAGTGCGTGTCCATGTGGGTACACAAAACACACATTACCTGTATGTCCCTGGCCCTCTCGTAGGCCTGGTACGCCACTTTCTCCTCGATACTCGCCAGCTCCTGCTTAAGGTTACTGGTCTCGTGCTGGTGGAGCTCCGTCAGGTCATTTAACTGGTCCTCCAACCGCTCATACCTGGAGACAGAAACACAAATATACAGACACACACACACACACACACACACACACACACACACACACACACGTAGAGTAGGTGGAGGCAGAGCGCCAAGGAGAGAGCCAGAAACAATGCATAATTTAGTGTATGTGTGGGTGAGTAACAGTGCAGCAGTTTATCTACTACTCCAACTAAGCTGCATGAAAAACATTTGCCCTTGGTTGACTTAGCAACAGTCTGGGGATTTGTGTGTAAGCTCTGCTATCTATTTTTAGTTTACAAAAGCTTACAATGGTGGCCCCCTGAAACTGTCAAAAGCTCTTTTAAGTTCAACAGCTGATGCACAAACAGAATAGGTGCAGTTACGAGTCTTACTGCAGGGGGGAGGATTATTGGATTAATTTGTTTGTCCAGTCGGGCAGCTGCAGAGAAATATTATATGCAACACGACTGAGCCCACCCATCCCATGTTAAGTAATTACACATCCTGTCCATTTAATACCATTTTATTTGATTTATTTGCCAAGGGACCAAGTAGAATGAAGCCAGTTAATTTGAAAAACAGAAAACTTTAACATGACACTGATGCCAGGGCGAGTGGTTCTACTCTTGCATGAGTGAACCGTCCTAACATGTGCTCACCTGTATCTTTCCTCCTGCATCATTTGTGTGAAGTAGCTATAGTCTCGTTTGAACTGTGCGTTCATAGTCTCCATGTCCTCGGCCAGCTGTGCCTGAGCCTCCCTGATCTCCCGCACTATGTCCAGCACCTCCCCCAGCCGCCCATTGGAGTCTGACCTCCCGGGACCCCCGGACCCTGCCCCCGAGCCCCCTGCCGGGTTCCCATTGGAGTCGGCCGACGCGGACGTCCCGGTGGAGCACTCGTCATCGCTCTGGTACTTGGTTGTTTTGGCTACCGTGTTGGCACTGCCGCTCAGACCCCTTGCACCCCCCTCCGCCTGCAGCCCCGACCCTGACTCCATGGAGCTCTTGAGATGGGCGATGTTGTCGGCGCTGCCAAACTTGTTCCGGATGAGGTTTGCGAACTCCCGCGACTTGTTGAAGAAGAACGGCGGTGAGAGCGACACCCCAGGCCCGATTGTCTTCACTTTATCCAGCGCCGGGTGGCGTCCGGTGGTGCTGACGTCCCGCAGACTGCCCTCCTTGCTGTGAGTCCCCGACTCCTTGCTGCTGCCATCCTTGTGGCCTTGTTTGCCGTTGGTCTCGCTGTCCTTTGTGCGGCGGTGGTACTGCTCCAGCTTCCTCTGTAGCCGGGCGATGGTCTGCGCCGACTTCTGGTTCTTCTTTTCGAAGACCTGGCGGATGCGTGAGACCTGCTGCTTGTCAGCATTGTTCACTAGCTTCAGGTACTCAGCCACGTTCTGGTCCCGGGCCGCCTGCTCCACCTTAATCTGCTCTGTCACCTAAAAGGATAACAAAAGGAGGAGGACATGTTCTTTGCCTTAGTACATCGCAAAAAAGTTGCTTTGCCTTAAGTAGCAATGTTGGGATCAAGATGAACAAAACTTAAACTTATTACTTGTTTGAATACAAGACTGTTTTACTTTTTCTTTTCTATTTTTTGCTTTGTGTGACTTACTCACTGGGAGCAGCATTCAATGAAATTATATGTTTTTGATCTCTTCATTAGGATTCTGTTAAACAGTTTTGTTCTGAAACTTGAGACGAGTAGGACTATGACGAAAATGAGCCAGAAGATGTAATAGAGAAAAACTTCTCATTATTTCAAGTAATCATTTTAATATTTTTTTTTTTTAATTGGAGTGTGCAGCATCACAACTGTCATTTAATAGGAAGTGGCTCAGATTGGATAAATCTTCATCTGCTCTAGGAAGTGCCCCCAAACTGAGCTAATGAGATTTTTAATTTAACTTTTACTCCTGTGTGATGTTTGTTTAGATGCCCAGCATGCCACAAACGTACACACCGCTCTGCAAGTCAAACACATTAAATCTGCAAGGAGAGGTGAGCAACGTCTCCTCCGACCTTGAGGATCTTCTGCTGCAGGCTGTCGATACCCAGCGCCCCCTTGGTGAAATCCAGGCCCACGCCATCGTCTCCAACGCTGTCCACCACGTCCAGGTTGGACTCAGAGCCACCGCGGCGAATGGGCACTGGGATGCTGAGGACGTTGACATCGCAGCTGCTGCGCTCTGCCTGCGGTTCACACAGGAAAGAAGAGTGAATGAATGAAAAGGGTCAGCCGTCTGGGTGTTTTCTGGGGAAGACGACATCACAGTGGCTTGAAAATTAGAAGCAAAGGTACTCTGACAGGGTCTTTACCATTTTAGCTTTGGAGGGTATTTCCTTTCACAAATAGGCATATTTGTGATAACAGCTGTTGCCCAAATTGTATAATGCCTCATTCAGCAACTTCCGAGAGAAAAATGAAAACATCACTGAGGTAAAATATGTGGTATATTGACAGTAAAAACTAAGGAGACACAAAAACTAAATACTTGGCAGACAAAAAGACAAGATGTCAGCCTCTCAGGTCTGTCAAGGCTTTCAGGTTAAACTATGTACCAAAAACCTGCTGAAGGAATTTGGTTCATAGATTCTAAAAAAAAGGAAGGAAAAATCAGGTTTTTGTGTCCCTTGTAGAAAAGCCTCTTTCATCTGCCAAGTTCACCGTTTTTAATCTCTCGCTTAAAAGTCTTGCCTCTCAGTAAGCACACAATCTACCTTGCCTGCCAAGAAAGAAATAAAAAAAAGCAAAGACCTAGGAAAGAAAAAAAAAAGAGGATTAAAAGAGTATTGAGTGTGTTGTCTTGAGAGGGTTCTTGTGTTTTTCGGCTGGGGGTTGGGGGGGGCAGCTGATGCGACAGTAAATCTTTCTTAAGGGCTCACAATGGTCAGTTAGGGGCGCGGCGATGAGCCCATGGCTCCAAACAAACAGCCCCCAGTGCCTCTTGTGCTCAAAATCCACTCTCTGCATTGACAAAAGCAGACCATTATGTAAGGCCACCTAAAATATTAGTATGTGGTAGCTCTAGTTGCCACGGCAGCAAAGCGCACACAGACAGACTTAGCTCTAAAACACACACACACACGTGCAAACTGCTGACATATCCTGAAGGCAGATTTTTTTGGGGCTTTATTCTTTGTCTTATAAACGACCCTTTAATTGTGCCCTGTGGCTTTTAGCTTTACAGCCAGTTATACATCCTGAACCGTTGGCAATCATCATCCCTGGAAGTGAATAACAACCCTACAATATCACCCCCCCCCAAAAAATGGCACATTCATTCATTTGAATCTGTTGATCTGAAATAAGCAATATTTCCTGGTACTCCCTATTACAGATGGCTAACACCCTCAGAACATCACATATACAAACACACACACACACACACACACACAAAGCAACCATCAGTTCAATTAGACAGCAAGAAAATGCCAGAACAAAACCTGTGTTGTAAATAATACTGATGCAATCAGAAATATAGAATATTTACTACTGGTCTTTTCACATATGGAACATTTTTTTGGATGTAATTTGTTTTTTATCATGATAAAACAAATTATTCTAGGCTTTTTTGACTGCTGCACAGACTATGGGTGAAGTTTTTATGCTCTGATAACTTTTGATTTGATAACAATTTATATATTCATGGATAGGGACATTAAAACTTTAACACTCAACCATTCATTTTTAAGGTTTTATCTGTGCCCACTTCCATGCGATGTACCTGGATTATGTTTACAACAGGACTTGTGCGATGATCGGAACGTAGTTGTAGATGAAAAACAATTGTGAAAATTCCTTCAATTTTAATCCATTCAATTATTTCTGTGCACCCAAATTAGAGATTACAAAGATACTTTGTTGGAAAATATCAGACTCAGCCTTACAAACCTTAAGGTGATTAAAACAGCAAATTTTCCAGAAACAATACCATACACGATGACATGATCTGTGTTTCCTCTGTTGAAGCTAAAGCTAATGCCCTGAACTAAATGTGTAAAACTAAAACAAGTCTCTAAAATCAATCAATCAATGTATTTACTACACATTCCAATCAACGTGACTTCATAGCACTAGCGTCATAGATGCCAGCACCCTTCTGCTGGAACGCTGGGTGGTAAGAAGTTAATCAGAAAAATTATAAGAGGTAATTTGATGAAGAAAGATGATAAAGTCCTCATCAGCTGCAGCCCGAGTTATCACAAAGCATCTAATGATTAGTGCATGAACACAGTGTGAGCCCGAGGCAATTAACAAGGTGCAGTACATCATATTCTTGTTGCAGCGTAAACTTTCATTTCCAG
Organism: Istiophorus platypterus; assembly: GCA_016859345.1. NCBI lineage: Eukaryota > Metazoa > Chordata > Actinopteri > Istiophoriformes > Istiophoridae > Istiophorus > Istiophorus platypterus. The sequence goes on from CM029130.1 coordinate 3,831,013, forward strand.
ACTAAACAGAGTTGAGGCATTCCTCTGCTGGGAAATAAGAAGGGGGGATATTCACTTGTCGGGAACGAGATGATTTACCTCATCTCCCCGAAATAAAAAAAATGAATGAATGGACGTCTTAAAAGGTAAAACATGGGCCATAAAACCAGTTGTTTTCCTTGGAGGGAAGGACTTCTAGCAACGTGTAAGTTGCCAACAAATGTTCAGATGTTCACTCGTAGACAGTTCTACAAGTGAAAACGCAACAAAAAGAAAAGGGCAAGTCCAAGTTGCTTAGCTGGTGAGTTTACATAACATCTGCTGCTTCCTGAGATCAAATCTGGCCTGGAAGCTTCGGCCCGTAACAAGACAAACCATCTATACTCACACAAAAATGTCACCTGCTCCACCGCTCCTCAGTTCTATTTTTTTTTTTTTTTTCCAAGGAAAAATGATCCTTTTACTCCCACAGAACAACCTCAAAAATAAATCAATCCTGTACACTACTCTATTTCTGAAAAGACTAACTGATTGATTAATGGTTGGATCAACAGAAAATTGATCAACGACAGCTTCAGTGATCATTTACGTCATTTATCAAAACACAAACTTGTCAAACACTTGCTGGTTCCAGGTTCTCAGATGTGAGAATTTTCTGCTTTTCTCTATTTTTTTTAAGGCTGTAAAATAAATATCTTAGATATCTCGCCTTTCGCCTTTCAATTTTTGGGAATTTTTAACACTTTGCCAATTTATCAGTGAATTAACCTTAAATCAAAACAGAGTCCACAGCCTTGCTAGCATCTTTGTGAGGCTGTGGTTGGGCAAAGTGGTGCTTTGAGCTAAATGCTAACATCATTATGGTAACGTGTAAATGATAATGCCAACAAGCAGATTTTTTACAGGTACATTGATTACCACGTTTTCTACCTTAGGTTGTTCGCATTTTCTTTTTAGCACCAAACACAAAGCACAGCCGAGGCTGAAGGCAATGTCATTAGCTTTGCAGATATATAGCTAGATGTTTAAGTATTGGACAAATGATGATGGTACCAGATAAAAAGTCTCATCATCACCGAAGCGATTACAAGTCATCCTGAGGTGGAGAAAAATGTCGGTACCAAATTTCATGTTGATGCTTCCAATTATTGTCGAGATATTTCAGTCTGGACCAAAGGGGACAGACGTGCAAACTGACCTACATTAACTTCGTCGCCATCTCTAAGGCCACCGCCAGTAGCACTGCTAAAAATAATCTATTAGTTAACTGGTAATAAAGATAATCATCAGTTCAAGACCTAAACTACTCTAAAAATCAACAAAAAGCAACTAAATAAAGGCAGACTGAGTGTGTGTCTGTGCGTTGGTGTGTGATTTTTCATTTGCTTTCTATATCCAGGATCCGAGTTTGTGTTGGGAGCCCTTGGTGTGTGCTGCATGTCAGAAAGAGAGAGAGAGAGAGAGGGCCAGCAAGTGCTTCTCCACCTCCCACTAAGCCAGCTCATCTGAGTGTCTCATTGATGGAGCTGGGAGCAGGGACCTTGCCACGGGGAGATGGCGGCCCACTACAAATGCAGGAAACTGCCCAGGAAACCTTTTCGTGCCGTCGCTTGCAGCGGCGGGTCGGCAGCCGCTCACGCCTGATCTCCGAGCCGTCAATTTGATTTCCACTGATGCGAGCCAGAGGTAGAGACAAGTCAGAAAACAAGGGAATGGTAAACACTCCTCCTCTTTCAGCCGATTTGTTTTGTTTGGTTTTCCAAAATGACACCAAACAAAAAAACGCAGATGCACAGAGGCGAGACCCAATAATTTGTCAACAATCAGCCACAGACGAATGAGCAAATCAATCCATGGGACCAATCCATCAACTCAATGCTGTTTACAGAAAGTGTAAAACCCCCTCTGAGTGCTAGCTAATAAAAGCACTGTACATGAAAGTTATTTGTCACTGTCAAGTCACACAGGCAGCCAGTGCAGGGGCTGCTCCTAATAACTGCTCTGCTGAGCTCCAATGTGCTGATAAGACATCACAATCAAACACTATGAGCATGTGGATAATGTAAGGTAATCTTACAGGGCTTTTATGTAAGGTACATAGGCTATATGGAATAGATTCAATCACAAAAATATACTGGCAACTGTTTTGATGATCGAATAATCACTTTAGTCACATTTTAAGCAAAAACGCTAAAAAACTGCTGGTTCCAGCTTCTTAAATTTTAGGATTTGATGCTTTTCTCTCTTTTACATTATAATAAACTGAATATTTCTGGGTTTGGACTGTGGGTCAAACAAAGCAAGACATCTGGAGACACCACCTTTGCGTGGAGACATTATAAAAGGAAGTATTTTCTTGAAGTTTATGTTCTTTTGCATGCAGTTTTTTAAAAATCTTTTACTATGGATATGTTGATTTAATCAATTATTCAGTAATTACTCATAATTTTGTTTAAATCATTTATCAAGCAAATAATGCTAAATGTTTGCTGGTTTTAGGTTTAAGAGTGTGGAAATTAGTCTGTGTTTTAGACTGGTAATTGTATAAGAAAAACAGTAACAAGACACTTTCTAGACAACTTTCTGGCAATATACAAACTAAATGATAAATCAATTTATCAAATAAAGATACAAATAAATACATGCAGAAATGTATAAATTAATATGTAATGTGTAATGAATATAACAGATTATACAACAGATTAGTTATTCATTCGTCGGCTCTACACCAGCATGGGACCACACACCATCTGAACCAGGGCACCAGATTAACTCTGGCTGAGTTAAACTGGTGTGTGTTTGGGTGTCAGGGAGCAGGAATAATGGGATTGAGAGAATCCAGATCAAGAGAATTAGATGAGGAGAAGTTTAAAACTGGGTGTTTTAAGCCAATCACAGGAAACAGCCTCACCATGATGACATTATATACTGTTAATGCCGTGATGTACTCGTCTCACACATGAATGGGTAGTGGTGGGGGGTCTGCATTGCCAAAATAATAGTAAGCTGCAAAGTAACCACCGCAACAATCCTCGTGCATTATGCTGCATTAGGAAAACCCTAAATCAACTGTGAAATTAACCAAACATGCTACTTGTTACACAATACAAATAAAAACAAAACGAAAAAACATTGTTTCATGAACAATGAATTTATAAACAAGTTTAAAGCCGTGTCGTCAGCTGTTCCCCGGGGGGAAATTACAGCAGCAAAACAAGGTATAAATGAAAGCGCAAGCACTGGAATAAAAAAAGTATAAACATGGGGAAACTATGCATAATTCAAAATTTAATTGGAACTGAAATCTTTATGCAGATAAAAAAATGGCTCACAGAGAACAAACAAGAAAAAATAAGCTATATACAGTACTGTATCTACATAAGCTTGTTTATATGCAGTAATGATGTAAAGGTGAAAGACTGACTAGAATAGTACAGTTCCTCTTATTGCTGAGAAAGGTAAGAGAGTGGTAGAATAAAATATAATATCCTATAATATAATAACAACTATAAGATAATAGAAAATAAATAAAGTGGTAAATATTATGTATGTATGAAAAAAAAAGTTATGTAACAAAATATGTAGCACAGTAACTTAAGTCATAGCAGTGTGTATGTGACTTAAGTTAATAAGAATGTATAAACGTATAGGATATCACATAGTATAAAGGGATAATATAACAATAACTAAAGGATATTATAATACACAGGGGTAAATAGGAATTATGTACTGCAGATGTATTTGGTCATAAACCAAGGCTGGTAAACACTTTTAACCTGAACATGATTCCTCGTTGGACCACTGAGGTCAGTATGATCCATCTTTAGGGAGCCATTAATATCTTTACTACATTTTGTTCCAACACATCAAAGAGATGTTGAGACTTTTTATGGGATACCTAGAATTTTTTGACCTGCTGGTGGCACTGAAGTTAAAAGTCAGGGAATTACCATAGTCCTGAGGATTATTCCCCTGAGGACCAGGGATGTTTGAACCAAATATAAAGACCATCCATCCAGTTGCTGATGAGATATTTCAGTTCAGACTAAAGTTCCCGATCAACAAAATCCCAAGAGCCACATTGGCTAAAAACAGGAGATTATTTTGGGTTGTTCCTGTTTCCTTTTCTTTGGTAATAACCTATGCTATACAAGAATATACAGCAGCTCTTTTTGCACAAATAAGGAGATGTACTCAGGTACAGATCAGATACTCAAGCTTCAAAAGGCTTAATCCAGTTAGCCCTTTTATATTCTGCCAAGGCCACTCCATTCCAGCAGACTTGGGAAGTACACAGCCGAGTATCCCCGGAAATTTATGACTGTGCTTCCTGAGGGCTGTTGGGAGAAATCTTGTGCGCCAAAGCCTAATGCATCAAGATGTCACAGAATATTGTCCGAGTTACACAAGCCAGTGCACCTGCAGTTCGAATACATTCAACCTGTGAAACAAAAACAAGAAAAAACACAGCTCTGAAATGCTTAAAAAAAAAAAAAATTGAAAAAAAAAAAAAAGGAAAAAGCTTGGGAGCAGTGCAGGCAGCTGTCTAAAACCCTTTCTTCAACACATCAAAAAAAGATGGGATCAAAATGACTGTTGTTGCTGTATGAATTAGAAATGAAACAGTCTCACACTGGACCTCTAACAGTGCCATGCATCATTAAGATGATGCTGTGCTCTCTGTGGGCTATTAAACACGGTTATATAATTTTCAAATTATCTTCACAAGACCTTCAAAAGAAAAAGGAGAAAAAAAAGGAGCTCTACCACTTTTCATCAGCCTTCTACTTTCTCCACAGCTGTGATTTGAGGGCTCATAACTTCTCTTATCTCCAAAGTAAACTTCTCTTATCTCCCTGGTTGACTTCAGTGAAACTGATTTTTTAAAACAAGAATGCAGAGGAAACTCCCCACATTCAAGTCTACAATTAAAAAGGAAAAACCCCCGAGCGTCTTTACACTGCATAATTTCTTTAACATGTGAAATTATCACGAAAATTAAATAATGAATATTTTATCTGCTATTGTCAAACGTTAAACAGAAGAAAAAAAAAAAACTGTATTCAAATCACGCAGAGATAGAAAACTTTCAGTTCACCTATGATTTAAAAAAAAAAAAGGACAGTTTAAGGTGAAATGAGACATTTAGTTTATGTGAACTGGGCTTCAGAGCCCCCTGTCTCGAGGCGGTTGGGGGATTAGCCGTGACTCTGTGACCAGAGAGGGGACCCTGCTGCAGGGAAGAGGAGCAGACAGACAGACCCACCTCCCCACGGGGTTCCACAGAGAAGCGCACACAGAGAGTAAACGGAGAGCCAGACAGTCGCAGAACAGATGGAAAATGGGAAACGGGCTAGAACGCACACGGGGAGAGTTTAGGCGATATTCAGCATGGTAACAAGAACGCGGCACAGAAATCCACTGTTTTAAACTGGGGGTAAAATGAATCCTTTTTTTTCCCTTGTATGCTGCACGGACTGTAAAGCCCTTTTAGGCAATTGTGTGATTTAGAAATGTCATAAAGTGGTGAAAAAAATGCCCCTTACGAGTCCCCACAGCCCAAGCTGACATATTAAAACAGTTTGTTTTTTTCTGACCAACAGTCCCAGAACCCAAAGATATTCAATTTTACCAGAGCAGAGATTGAAGCAGCAGACTGAATATTGCAGATTTTTGTATTTTATCATCCCGGTTTCCTGATTTTTTGCTGTTTGATTTAAAATTTCCACTGTTCTTATTCTTTGCTGCTTTTGTATTGGTTTGTTTTTCTTTTCGTTAAGCACTCTGGATTTTCCAGTACTATAACCATAAACTTTATTACTGTGAGATTATGATAAGTAGGGTGACAGAGCAAGACCCACACAATGTCCACAACAGGCATAAGAGCCCAACTCCTCCATATATGGTTCTGCCTTTGCATTATGTTTACAATTTAACTTCTGTTCTACTTTCAGTAATGTGCACAAAACACACACACTGACACACCTGTGCTGAGGCCAAGCCCAAGGTGGGGCTGGAGGGGAAGCGTGTGCCCGATTAGGTCACTGCACTGAATGAAAACCAGTTTCAAGTCCTGACAAGCTGCTCTCTGCACACACCCACACACAAACACTGAACTCATGTCGGGCAGAACAGGACACGTCCGCATTATCCAGAGCCACAGTGCAAGATAGACAACATCCTTGTCTAAGAAGCTGACAGGACCAGGCTGCGATCTGAGACAAGCTGCCACGTTTGATGGATCCTCTACTAATCAAACCGAATGACTCCACTGGATTGATATTCACTGAAACTGCAATTCTAGCTCCCACACTGCGTCTCCCGAGACACTGCTGAGGCTTTCTTCAGCTTGTAAAAAAACAAAAAAAACAAAAACCCAAAACACTTAATTTGATTCATTAGCACCTCAATCATGTCAAACTGCCATAATGTCCCATCTCAATTCCTTCTGTATTGAAAATCTATGCGCCTGTGCAGTATGTTAATCACAGATGCACCAATAATCATTGAACTGGTGATCAAGACCACAGGGAATCAATGGAAAGTATCTGAAAAGCACTTAGCATTGCTGCTACTACCTACATGGGGTCCCGCAAGTGATTTTTGTGTGTGATATAAATGCAAACCTGATAATGGAGGCTGTGACTTCTGAGCAACCAGAGCACCATATGTTAACTGAAACAGGATTTCAAAACAGCAAAGTTAATGGAAATATTCAGGAGAGAGAGAGAATCAAATGTTACATAACTTTGTCCGATTTGCATTTCATTCATTGCATAAAGCGCAAAATGTTGAAAAGCACCATGTAATCTTTATGATGGGACCCAGCTCTGTGACAGTGGGACTGAGATACCCTTCTTTATTCAATTGAAAGTGTGATCAGTTGAGATGCTCCCAGGGCAAAGGTGGCTAGGGATTACTGGTGATTCCAGGTGCAGATTGTTCTTCAACTGTAATATGTTTACAATAAAGATCTACAGAACTATAATCATTGAAATAAAATAATACACTAGACTGATGCACTGGAATATGCTAGCAGCCCTGTAAGGTGGGTGCTTTGAGCCCAATGCCAACATGCTTACAATAATTGCATCCATTCCCCTGCAAGCTTCCAATTTACGCATTTAAAAAAAAAAAAAAAAAACAGTAGCTGTCGGGTTAATTAAGTCTGGACCCGAGCAGTGGACTGACATGGAACAGAAACCATCATCTTTAGGGCCACACAGCTAGATTGGTTCAAATCTGTGGTTCTTGAATATGTCTCACTCTGTGTTTTGTCCTTCTGAAACTTCAATCCGCTGCTTCCTGATGCAAAGAGGATGCTACTCTTCAACTCCCCAGGAGTTGCCTGTTGCAGAGTAAGAAGGGCAAGAGTTGAGAACAGCCATCCATAACAAAAACTATGCATTTTAAAGCACTGAATTAAAACCATCTAACCAGAACAGTATGCATCATTTATTTTGAAATCAGACCGGATGGTGACTAATGTTAGCTGCAGTGTGTAGCTGCCAATCTTTTCAGTAATCTGGTCTTATCTGTTTTTTTGTAATTAAACTAATGTCTCTAAATGAATGATGCTAATGATACAGGACGATAAAGTGCTATCTTTAGATAGGCGCTTTTATGTGTAATTCATTTTAAATGACACTTTCCACAATTTCAGGCATCATTTAAGCTCAGCAGTCTCGCCGGGCCAAAAGCCTAAATTTGTTTCACTTTCAGCAAAAACATACAGGAGAGAGAAGAGAGCAACACTAAAACGGCAATGTATACTATTAGGTGCTACACTGCTCTGTTATCAACACCAGAGAGAAACTACGTAATGCAGCAAATCGATAAATCACACCACAGTGAGAAAAGGGAGAGTTGTGGATGGATGTTGAGTTTAAAAAAAATAAATAAATAAAAAAAAAAAATCAATGAACCGTTGGCAATCCATTAACTATCTGGAGAGCCCAGCATCAGCTAATGATTTGGCAATACAGCATCAACATATACAGACACAACACCACCACCACCACACAGTTTTAAAATTGAGCACAGGATGTACTACAGCATCCTGGAGCAGGATTTATCAGCGTGTCAGAAAAGCTCAGCACAATATGAACCATGTGTATTTTTTTATTTTTTTTTTTGTATATGACCTGCTTTACACACCCACATGCAGTTTGGGATGAAACTCAATGAAACAAAAAAAAAAAAAATTGTAATCCCTCCACTTCTCTCTCCTCTCCTCTTGTAATCTGAGGTTTTAATCTCCGCTTTCCGGGGCAAAGATTACCCAGAGGCCGCCGCCCTCATTCAAAAGCTGCGGAGGGAAGAAAGCGGGGCAGGGGTCCAGATGTGTGAGTTTCAGACAACGACAGAAATGAGTGGAAGAGGAAGTGATGACGACAGAGAGTGGCAGAGAAGAGGGGAGCGAAGGTGAGAAAGAGAGGAAATGCTGCCCGCCGCAGTGAGTTCAGGTCAGCGTTTGAACTCCGCAGGTGGATCATCGGAATCGGATTAGGGCCTTAAAAACAGAGCATTCAAACAAGTTGAGGTCAGAGTTTATGTCATAGCATTTGAGGCAATATTTTAGTTTTTCCTTGATGTACAGGTTATAAAAGGTAACTTGTCTAAAACATCCGCTGTTATCTCCGGATCACTAATGTCAACAGCAGCCTCATTTACTCACCAACCAAACTGAAATAAAGTCAAATGAATCGATCAATAATTTAACAAACTATTCCTCATGATGATCATTCACAAACAATAATCAACGTCAAACTGGAAATTCGACCACACCCACCAAAACACAACAGCACAAGATGCTGATGTCTTAGTAAAAACACAACCTTTGCCATATCTAAATGGATGTATACACATAATACGCAACTATGGAAGCAAATAATGGCTTTAATGATTAGATAAGAAACTGAATATCTGATTGTGAAACTTCTTTGAGATGATTTGTTAAGAACCAAATATTTTAAAAAATATTCAATTGATCAGATTCAGCTTAAATTAAAAAACACTGATTAAAAGATATTAAATTTACGCTCATTTCTTAATTCTGATCAAATTTGAACCTGCAGCTTGATTTTATGGCCAGCGGATGAAATACAGTCTCCTGATTGAGAAAAACATCTGCACAGCTATACGGTTTAGTTCTTCTGCCTGCGTCTTGATGCCCCATGACGCCAATGAATGTCTCTCTGCCTGGAGGCCGGCGTCGCTGCCGACACAAGACATGCAGTGAGTAGGTGAACTTAAGGTCACAGTCAGACAAGATACCCTTTCTCTATTTCTCCAGCTGCCCGACCATGAGAAGGAGAATGTGATCTAGCAACGGTCTGTAGTTTTCATTAGAGCGGTTTCAGAGAGAGACGCCGATTCATTCGTCATTTTGGAAGCTTTCAGTTTGAGGTGCTGCTGATTCGCTTTGTGAAATACAGACGTGTTTCTAGCATTAATCTGCCCCACTTATGTTAAGTAGTTTAAATATCAGAAACACCTATTTGTATACTTCAACACAGCAACAAAAAAAAAACAATACAGTCTTAAATGGTGTGTAAGCGGAATTAATTCATCACAGGGCTGTTGTGTATAAGTCTAGAAACGAGCGCCAGTGTGAAACAGCTGTGACAGAGGAGTCTAGACAGTCCATCTTCAACCCCAAATTAATATTTTAACTGAAAGGCAAGAATTGAGAGGCACTGCGAATCTAAGGAGAGAGCAAAAAGTCATTTCTCCAAACATGGCACACTCTTAATGCTTCACTTTGACATTTTTAGTCGATGACGCACACTGTTGTTTCGCCTTTTTTCTTTTTTATTTATTAATTTTTTTTTAAATGGCAGTCCGCAGTTTGGTCTCAACACTGCATGTTAAAAAAAATTGCTTTTACAGCTTCAAAAATAGAAAAAGAGAGAAAGAAGGCTCTTTTGCATGGCCTGCAGCATCACCACTAACTGGGATGATGAGGACGGAGCTTCTCTCTGCTGATAACCAGTTATCGGGGCTCCAACCAGGACCAAACATGAACGAGTTGCTGTGCTACAGTGAGAAGAAAGAAAATAAAAAAAGAAATAAATCACAAAATTCTTTGAAGTTTTGTTGGATTTTGTTTGTCGAGTGTGACAGTGGGCTGCTTGAAACCTTTTTTCATGCATGAATTCAAAAGAGACAAAAAGTAAAGAGGAAATAGGAATGGCTGGTGAGAAACTGTTTATGCAACCTTAAGCTGTTTGTACATCATCCTGAATTATCCTCTCAACACCCAACAAACACTCCACTGTGCGGGGTTTTCACTTCCACAGAAAGGCTTAGAAAACCTTAGGCTAAATGAATGTAAAAAGGCATTTAGGCCAGTTAACAATCAGTGTTTGGACAAACGCATGTGTGATTGGTGTGTGGCAGATGCTCTTGGTCAGCTAATCAAGCAGCGGATTGGATATTTTCCTGTACCGTCAGCTTGGGAGGGTTGTTACCACCATCTATTCAGATTGGCGAGCCATTGATAAAGTAATCCTCGACAAAGAATAAATGAAGAATAAACTTTTTTGTCAAGGAGTAATTCTTGTGATAGCAGTCAAAGAGAATACTCTGCATCAACTTGGGCTGTAGACTATTAATTTACTGAAACAATAAATCAAAAAATGAATGATAATCAATAGCTGCAGCGACGTAAAAATCTCACAATTTCTGAGAGCCCACGGTCATGTCTTCAAACATCCAGTTTTGTCCAACTGACAATCCAAAACCCCAAAAATTGTCAATTTCCATAATAAAACTGAGAAAAACTGCAATTCCAGTCCAAAACAAGTCCAAGTAGGCACCTTCAGATTCTTTGTTTTGACAATCCAACAATCAAATACTCAAAAATATTCAAAGAACAGAATGTTTAACAATTTCAGTTGAAAAAAAATTAAAATTTTTGAAGATTATTTTGTTGTCAATCGACAAATTTGTGATGCAATTCAAATAATCATATAATATTAAACTGTTTATAGCAGGTTGTAGAGCAACAGTGATTAGTCGATTTATGGATTAGACCTTTGAAAATTAACTAATTACCAACTATTTTCATAATCAAATATTAGTTTTAGTCATTTTTTAAGCAAATATTCCAAATATCTGATGGTTCCAACCTGACAGATGTGAGGATTTGAAGCATTTCTGTGTTGTACATATTGCATAAGTGAATGTTTTTGTGTTTGACAGTTGGTCAGACATAACAAGACATTTGAAAAAATGTTCTCTTCATAAATAAGGCATTTTTCACAATTTTCTAAACATATTAAGGACAAAATGTAATTAATTAAATCAAGTAACTAATCAGCAGATCATTTGATAATGACAACAATGGTTAGTTGCAGTCCTAGCAGGTTGTAATGATCATGATGAAGTCGTACTGTCGAGTCAGAGTGGTTAGAAAAGAAAATGCTCGAGGGCTTGAACCAAACTTCAGCAGCAAGCCAAAAACGTCTCTTCATAGAGAGTGATAATTGGCTATGAATCAGCTTTATATGTTATGACTAGGGGGGAAAAAAAATCTCTGTGTGTGTGTGTGTGTGTGTGTGTGTGTGTGTGTGTGTGTGTCAGTCCAACACAGGATCTCTTTGATGGGCAGAGTATTTGTGTGTTGGTTAATCCGCACCATGTTACTCACACGCGGGCATCACTGCTGGTGTGTGTCTATTCACTGTCAGCTTAGCCCACTCAATCCCTAATCCAAACGCACTGAGAGAGAAAGACACAGCAGCAGAAACACAGAGAGAGAGAGAGAGAGAGAGAGAGAGAGAGAGAGAGAACGGGAGGTGGAGTCATGTGTTATGTACCTACATGTGAAATGTCCCAATAATTTACATTTCACAGATCGCCTCTCTTCACACAGCGCGGCATCTTCCTCTCACGCTCACATCCGCCCATTTTAATAATTTTAAGCCTTGCTCATTCCAGAGTACCAACGAAATGAGAGAGAGAGAGAGAGAGAGAGAGAGAGAGAGAGAGAGAGAGAGAGAGAGAGAGAGAGAGAGAGAGAGATGGGAAACAGATTCCGCCGGTTGCTGTGACAACAGACGCGATTGAGTAGAGCCGGGCTCGCACCTCACCCGTGATGACCAGTGAAGCGAGTTGAAGGCGAAGACCATCAGTCTGCTCCCATTCAGCAACACTCTCTCCTCCCAGTTTTCTCTCGCTCAATGGTCGAACAATGGCAGCAGCTAAGCTCATCACTGTGATTTGTGAGTGCTGATGGGGGACTCTGTCACATTGTATATAAATGTGTGTGTTAGTGTGTGAGTGTGTGTGTGTGTGTACTGGCCATAAAACTAGGCCTGGTGCAGGAACTGGTTTCCTGTATCCTACAGAAGTAGAACGAAAAAAAAAAAAAGCTTTGAAATGCTCCATGTGATCAAACGTTGTGTTACTTCGGGGAAAATCCATAAACCCCCAAGGCTAGGAACACGTTATACAACTTTTAAGCTCTATGCTCTATATTTTTATTGTCAATTGTTCATGTAAGGAATCAGAACTGCAATTATTAGTCAATTAATCACTTAGCTGATGGAACCAAATTAATCTGCATCTATTTTTATGATATGGAATAATCTTTTTTTTTTAAATATATGTATAACAAAGAAAAGCATCAAAACTTCAGATGAGAAGCTGGAACCAGCTACTGTTTGGCTTTTTTGCAAAAAAAAAACCAAACCCTAACAAACAAAAAAAACCCTATTTGAAATAAAATTTCTTGTCAACATAGTAGTAGATTAATTTTTTTCAAATGGATCATTGATTAATTGCTTCGGCTTTACTCCAGGAAACATTTCAATCCTAGTCAAATCTTCGTCAGGTTGAAATATTTGTGGTTCTGACTCAGTTTAGCGTTGTTACTCTTTTCCATTGATCCAGAAAGGCAAAAATGCCAAGAAAATGCTTATTTTCTGACATTTTATAGGTTACACCATTCGTCAATGAATCTGCAAAGCACTTGGCAGAACAGTCAATAATGGATATAATCAATAGTTGCAGCCCTAAACAGCAAGACAGTTCTGGTTAATTAATTCAGAAAAAAACAAGTAACTTTACTGCCAGGAACACCTACAGGTCATAACCATAACTGAAAGAACAGAGAGAGTTTAACCATAGAAAAGAAAGAAGAAATTTTCACAGACAATCAGAAAGACAAAACTATTAAATGCATCCATGTATGTCTACAATAAGGTAAAAAAAATATTCTTGCACTTTCAGATTTTTGATGGGGGGGGGTCTTTACATGATGCATTTCTCAGGAAAAAAAAAACAAAGAAACTTTATCCTGATGTGACCCATGGCAAACACATGCTACCTCAGTAATGAATAAACTCCGGTCATACCTGTGCCAAGAAAGTTGAATTAGACAATCTCCTCTTTAATAACATGGATATAGCAAAGGGAATGATTAGAAAAACACAGCGCTGCCCAGGGGGAATTCTGTGAGGAACTCTAAGAAGGAAGCACACCCCCATCCCTTTCCTTTAGATCTAAAATATACACAACAAAAGTCCAGCTCGCAGAGGATGAAACCTTCATCTTTGAAAGTGACCTAATCATAGCAAGAGAAAAAGCTGCTCTGCTCAAAAATTATGAAGCACCACAACCCACCCAAACACACACTGCTGAGGCCTATGTAAACACACACACACACACACATCTGGGAGCGAACCGACCTTTAAGTGCCGTTCATATTGATATTTCAATAAACCAAAATCAACTACAGTCCTTCTACCGGGCTACAAAAAAAATCAATTTGCTCACCGATATTAGTTGCCTCCTCTCTTCATCACAGGGGAGGTGAGCTCTGCACGTCTGGACAGCTCGGACATGAGCCAAGTCTCTGTGGCTATTGATGGTGGGTCCTTCAGAAGACCACAGCCCTCTGGACTGAAGAGGTGCTGACAAAACGCCAATGTTTAAGTGGGAGTTATGTATGACGGGACAAAGACGAGGTTAGGAGAGTTGTTTTGTTTTTTTTTTCCCTCCCTGCTGCATCATATTTAAGCCTGCAACCACGAAATAAAACCTCGTAAAGGGAAAAACGATGTTTAACATCAGTATTGAGAATGGCAGACTCATTAAATAAACATTTTGAAATTGGTATTCTGAGCCTTTATGCACTCTGTCGATGGGTTTTAATTGGTTAGAATAAGAATCAATAGACTGGCAGTGTTCAAAAGACTTGTTTGCATGAAATGCAGAATATACTTTTCAGCACTGAAATGATTAGTTGGATAATTGATTAGTCAATCGGAGGCAAATGAGCAGGCAGAATTTTATTATTCAGTATTTCTCTTTAAATCATTTTTCAATCAAAACTAGCAAACATTCCCTGGTTCCAGCTTTTCAAATGTGAAGATTTTAACTTTTTGTCTTTGTCCTATGTGACAGTAAACTGAATAACTTTGGGTTTTTCAATAAGAACAAGCAATTTGATGACATCACCTTGGGCTTTAGGAAACTGTGATGGGCATTCATGACAGTTTTTTTTTTTTACTTTTTATAGACAAAACGATTGTTAATTATTCTTTATTATCCGATGAATGTTGATCACCATTTCCTTAAACCCAATGTGATCATTTGAAATATCCTGATTTTTGTTCCACCAACAGTCAAAACCTCAAAAAGATACTCTATCTAAAGATACTTTATCATTATACAAAACTAAGAAAAGCAGAAAATCCTCATATCTTAGAGCCTTAACCAGGTTAAAGTTCTGAAATGTTGCTTGTAAAATGACTTTAAGGATTAATTGATCAGTAAAATTGTTGCCAAGTAATCTCCAATGGCCTCAACTGATTGATTACGCAACCAACCGTTTCGGCTCTCAGTTTTAAGTTACACAAAATTGGCTGTGACTTAGGTCAGCAAAATCAAATTTTATCTGACCTAATTTGAGACCAGCTGAGAATAAGTGGTTACTGAGCCATAATAAAATACACGGAGCGAAAGAAAGAGAAAGTTGGTGCGTAAATTGTTTGCACAGGCTTCAGTGCTTCTCCCAACTTTAGTCAACAAAACCCTGCTCCCTTCACCCCCGCCCCCTTCCTCCTGACTGACACTAGACCTTTCTGTGACCGAGTGGAAAATGTGCTTGAGGAAAGTGAAAGACTAATGCGGACTCCTTCCACAACAACTACCGCTGAGGTGCCCTTTGGCAAGGCATGTCGTTGCACACCGACGGAGCTGCTCAGCGGTGAGCTGCGTTTGCGCCGGGCAGCTCCCAGGTGTGAATGTGAGGCATCGCTGGAATGATCCCCTGAGTACCCCCCCCCCTCCAGAGTGATGTCAAATAAAGGTTAACCGCTGAGGACGGGACAGTCTGCCTCCAGTCCCTGAACAGCTCATGGGTTGAAAAAAAAAATGCCTCTTTGGGTTACCTTGTGTATCTGGGGGTGCACTGATGCCTAGCAGACAGCAGGAAAACGCACCACAGAGACAAGATTCCTGGTTTTGTATGTGGATGTCAGCTGTCTGGAGTGGCCCTTTTAACAATTATCTTCAAATGAAGCCAGGCTGAAGAAGAAAAAAAATCTTAAAGCAATCTTTAAGGACCTTTGAATTGGGGGTTCGATCAAGACCTGCAATTTTGAACGGCAACACAAAAGCCCAGAGCACTTTGTATCCATTTAGACTCTTATGAAAGCTGCCATATAACTCTTAGCCCAGAAGTCTGATTATTGTTCCGCGAGGGGCTTTGCAGAGTAGGACCCCCCCCACACACTCAAACTAGGTCAGACAAGAATCTGTTTTTTTCTGTCACAACACGTCATGTTATCCAACCTTTGGGAGGAAAAACATATTGAAACAAGCATTTCAATGTCGCGTGTTCGGCCTCAGTGCAAAAGGATGACACAATACTATATGGCCGCCTTTCTTCTAACAACGAGGAGCTCTGTGGTAAATATAGAGTGGTTATTTCTGTATCCAGTCCATATGTTTGGACATGATAAGAGGGCGAAAGATTTGATTCATTACGTGAAATAAATACAAAGCCTGCAGGCAGACTAGATAAACCTGCTCCACCACTGGCTTTGCCTGTGGGTGCATACACTGTTTGCAAACAGCCAACTTGTTGTCTAGATGATATAAAAGCCTTCATGATATGAAAGGTCACTGGAGCACAATGACAGAATGACTTAAAGTATTGTGACAACTTCCCTGCACGGTCAACAGGTGATCTGGAAGGGGGCCAGTTCATCCCCGCCAAACTCCGTTAGGATAATCTGTCAATTTTTACGTTATCTTACACATGAGTGCCCATAGGAATATACAGTAGTACGGCATGATATAACAGGACGGCAGTTCTCCATACCGCTTACGGTGGTGCATTTTTATAGACCAGGATAGTAAGAGACCCGCATTAAGGATGGAAAAATTTAAAGAGAAAATCTAGCGACTGGAGTTTCTGAGCTGGCTCCTGAAGCTTCATTAGGAGCATGTTGACATGTGAAGCTGTGGTTGAAATGTAGATTTTTTTTTTTCCGAAAAAGCAATGAATAATTTATGTGATTTGATTTTTTTTTTTATATGAAGTGTGACATGTGAGTCTTCTCAAAAGAAAAGAGTATTTGGCAGAGAGAGGTCTGACAGCTGCGGCTGCACAAAAATATTGCTTGAAAAAGAAAAGGAAATTCCAACTAAATAAACACTCGACGGTTTCCATCCTTCTCTGAACACACTGTCGTGACTTCTTAACTCTGACATGTTTATAAAACCGAGCGTTTTTTGCGTGTGGGGGGGGGAGGTTTCGCCCTAATTAAAACCAGATTTCGTTTTTTCTCGACGTGGGCAGAAATTACACGTCGACCCCGAAACGTATCGACCAACCTGCCCACGGAGAAGTCGCCGATCTCGGCGCTAAAAACGTCCGCGTTTATCGGTCCATCGCTCCCGGGCAACGTGAAAGAGTTAGCCGGCTAAACGTTAGCCAACTTCGCGATAGTGAGAGAAAAGGTACATTTACCATTTTACCGCCGCCGCTGTCTCCTTACTCCTCATGAACTTTTCCCCGCAGCGCGACGAGCTCCGGACATAACCTCGGGACTCCGACCCCGCTGTGGCTTTTTACTTCGTTTCGTTGACCTCGGGTCTGAAGTTGACCTCCGTCCGTCGACGCGGGGACGCGACACATGCCATCACGGCTCCCGCTCGCCGCCGCCGCCGCCGGCACCGGTACCGGTACCGCTCGCTTCCACAGCCCGGTCGCCGCAGTAATCCTCTTAAACCCCGGGTGCCGCGGAGGCACAGTGTGCGGCTAAGCCCCGCCCACCGCGTAACGCGAAGGGAGGGGCTGGGAGGGATATCGAGCACACCCACACTTAGTAATTCATTAGGAGGGTCAGAGAGTAGTTTTATCCAAATGTACATTAAATGGTAGTAGTGTAGACATAAAAGAGAAGTATTGGGTGTTGTAAAGATATTTAAATCCTTTTTTGAGTAGAAGTAAAACGACAATTCACACTGCCTGGTCACCTTAATAGGTAAACCTATGCAATTTACATACAATTGAAACTATTAAGTTATTGGTTTATCAGAAAAGTAATTAGAAACTATTTTTGACTATATGATGGCTTCACCTTGGGCTCTGGAAAGTTATTAGGGTCATTTTCTTCACTATTTTCTCTGTTTTTTATCATTTGGTACAGACCAAAGAACTAACTCATTAATCAGAAAAAAATAATGTGCAGATCAAGTGGTAATGAAAACATTAATTGCAGTTTCAGCCCTAATTTAATAAAGCCTAATACAATTGATATGACACAAATCCTACATTTTGGAAGATTATAATGTTCATTTTTTTTGACACAGTCAAGAGAGGTGTTAATCCAAATGCACATTTAATCAATTGGATTATAGTGAAATGTGGTTTTATGCTTCCACCCTCGCACTTCACAATGGGATTGGTTAAACATTATAAATGCAAACTACAACCTCAATAATAAACAAATAGTTGAATGAATACCTTTCTGACAGACCAAAACAGATCATTGTTATCTTTGTAAAGGTAGAATTTAAGGCTGAGCTGTTGTATTGAATGCATCAGATTTTACACATGTAACGAGTGTAAAAGTGCTAATTTACAAGTAAAAGTCCTGCATTCAAACTTGCAAGTATAGAAGTAAAGGTTAATTGCAATTTTATAAGCTGAACATATGTTTTCAATGAAAATATTTACCTGAAAAGTAAGTAGTAACTATAGTTAGAGAGTAAGATATAATCATATTAATAATAGATTAAAAAGTACAATAGATTCCTTTGAAATGTGGTAAAGCAGAAGTAAAAGGTGGAATAACATGTAAATTCTTAAGACAGGTTTCTCAAAATTCAGCATACATTGAGTAAATGTACTTTATTTCATTCTACCAATGTAAGTGGTATCAAACATACTCTTGTTATGTGATGCTTGATTATTAATTAATGCATCAGTTGGTTATTTTTCGACTCGATAGAAGTCTCTAAAGCTTTATGTTCATCCCCAGTAATCCTCAGTCATCAATTGCCGGCAGTCAGTCTAGTTTATGTCCTCAACTGACTTAAACACATAGTCACCTTGATAATCAGAAAGCTGGAATAGGTCAGCATGACATAAGCCATATCTCAGGGGAAAGGAGAGATGAATTACCCCCGCAAAGGTCTGCGGACTGAGTCATGAATGATTTAAAGGCACGACAGGTCTACTGCGGGACTCCCGTTAGAGAAACCAATTAGTGTCTTTAGTGGCCCTGTCATATGATCAGGGGCCTGCTGACAGTTTATTGTCCAATTCATCTTCATGATATAGTTTCCACTTCCAGGACCCTGTCATCTTATATATAAAAAAAAACATACCAACATACTCTGAGGGTTTTTTTTTGTTTGTTTGTTTTTTTATCTCTGCCTTTCTCTCCTGTAATTTTTTATCGCTTCCTCCCCCCTCATGCACACGTCCACCTTAATAAACACTTTGTTGGGCCGCTGAGTGACTCAGCCACCCGTTAATCACCATGACGAGCCTGTGCACGGACAGGTTGGCTGCTCCGAGGCTGAGGCGATTCAACCTGAAGGGGCTGGAGCGGCCGCTTTTGTTATTTGAATCCGATCCAGGCTGATTCAATCATTTCATTTCCTTCAGCGTGTGTGTCTGCATATTTAGAGGGATTATTGCATAGTTCTGGGACAGATCTAAAAAAAAAAATCTGTTTTCATCAATCCAAACAACCTAATACTCTTCCAGTCCATTTCCCCTGGGTATTGATTTCTAAAATCCATGATTGTGTGTGAGAGAGATAGCAGGAGAAGAGTTAAATGTGACATTTAATTAGGCCCAGATTCGTGCGCTCTTTGTACTGTGGCATTGATTTAGGTTCAGAGAGGTCACTGGCCTTGGGCTCACAGAAAACAACTTTAACCTTATGTAAATGCCATTAAGAGCTGGCCTCTAATGGGCATTGCGGCGCAACGTGACCCTTGTGAAGCTGTAAAACTGCAAAACAACAATGGAAAAACACCTGACGACTGATCTCTCTGCCTGCTTTGATTCCATGCAAGAAAAAAAAAAAAAAAAAACAACACCCATACATGTACACTTTACATATACACTTACACATACACATACACAATTTCTCTGAGTTGCAAGCAGTTGCGATTCTTCATCTAAATGTCACCACATTTGACTTTTAATGAGTGCAATAGAGTTCAAAATGAAGTTATGCTACAAGAAGCGAGATCTGCTGGCATCTTTGATCCGCCTGTAAAAAATGTCAGAATTCAAGGTTCTAAGATGATGTAAAATTCATGCGTATGTCAGGGAATTGGGCATTTGTGTGCAAATACAAAAATTACGCAGTTAATGACCAGATTCCATTGTTCCCCTTTCCCCACCAGCAATGTTTGTTTTCTTTACAAACTTCCTGCCCTCCTTCCTGTCTCCGATGCAGCCATGACATCGGCCTGACCCTACGTAACGGCAGAGGCTTCCGGAACACTGATACTGGTCTGGAGCAATTAGGTGGGGCTCCAGATTGTTTAGGTGCGGGGCTCAGGATCAGGACGTTCTGCTGTGGCGGAGCTGGAATGTCCGAGGGAGTTTGGAACATTATGGAGGGATTCCAGAATGTGTAGGTGAAAGGGGTCAGAGTCGTCCGTCCAGTGGGATTGTGGACGTTTTATTGGATCATTCTATAAGGGTTCTGGTTAGGTTCGGAGGCAGGTCAGGATGTTCTGACCGGGTTCTAGAATGTGTACGTGTATGTGTGTGTGTGTGTGTGTGTGTGTGTGTGTGTGTGTGTGTGTGTGTGTGTGTGTGTGTGCGCGCGTGTTTGAGAAAATCAGCAAAACTTCACAGCTGACATGCTGGAGCCAGAGAATTTGATTGATACTATGTATGTATGTGACATAATTTGATTATGCAAAAAAGCAACACATACTGTGCTGTTCTATTTTTATGGTCACTGGGTTATGTATCGGTGTTACTATAATTGACTTTAATGCTACTCCATTATGTCACGTAATACCTGTAACCACGTTCAGTGTTAATTTTTGCTACTTCAGTTCAAGTAAAATTGAGGGCTATGCTTATATCAGGTCCAATACCGCACTGTAGGCAAAACCAACTTCACCGAATATGTGTATGAGAAAGCAAGTGACACACAGAGAGCTAAAGTGAGATACAAAAATGAGAGCTAATTGACACACAGCTGTCTCAACCCCACCCCGTTATAGCTGTATCTCAGAGTCAGGCAGGAAGAGAAAACTCTACTGGGATACTGTGAGTTCACACATCTCCCTGTAAGAAGAACTGTCTCTTTACTTCCTCCTGTCTTTTGTTTCTTATAAGATAACACTGCTGCTCTGAAGGACACACACACACACATACAAACACACACACACACTTTATGGACTTAATACAAACTGTCAAATTAACTTATGTTGCCGAGATGAGATTAAACCTAGATTAACCTAAATTAATCTTGCGCTCATTTTTCCCCATTACATAGACAGCATGCGTGTGCGATACGACAAGTAAATGGTGACACATCACTTTCCGAGCTCGAGGAGAGGGATAATATTTGGATAAAATTATATTAAGATCCTCAATATTTCACTGTTATGACTCTGGTCTAATGCCTTCCTCAATATCACTGTCACAGGGACACTCTAACATGTTTAGAATTTTGTGTTCAGTGACTACTGTTTTCAGCTGGGAATATATCTAGATCCAGATGAGCCCAAGGGCAGAGAGCTGGAACCCAGTTCCGTGTGCATCTGCTGGTGGTAACCAAGCTTCCATCCCTTGTGCCAAGCAGGGCAAAGCCAAATCAACATCGGATCAGTCAGAATCAATGTAATGGGGGAAGACACTTGTACATACAGTATACATGTGCATCCTTCTGGCTCAGTAATTGGAGCGGTGAAGTTATGGTGTATTTTTGGATTACATAATCCCCGCAGAAGCCTCATCCAAAAAAAAAAAAAAATCCCTTTTGTCATCCCACTCCTCTTTAATCTTTCTGTTCTTACATGTAACCTGTCCTCAATTCTCACTCCCTTCTTATTAAATCTGTCAACTTTCTTCTTGCTTTTTTTTTTTATTATTATAAGATGATGCTTTCGTGCCAGCAATTACATTTTCTTTCTTTCTCTCCCACTTGAATGATAATTCCCTTGCCTGTCTCATTTAATATTCAGTGAGCCCTTCAAACACTGCAGCCTTTCTTCAAAACAGTCAAACAGAGCTCATGACGTCTTCCAGCCAGAAAAGAGAAACTTTTTGTAATCCCTCTGGATCTTGCCACCAAAAGAGATGGATTTATCAGTCAGGCTCATTTCAGCTACGTAAATGTTCTCTCCACCTTGTGCTTTTGATGCTGATGTGCCCCATTAGGATCAATTGCGGACGAGTAATGAGCCTCAACCGCATACAAACACAAACAAGTGGAGACGGAGGGGGGGGGGGGGGGGGTAGAGAGCATGAGTGAGGCTGCTGCTGTTGCTACCGTCCGGCAGTCGGGGACAGTGACTAATCTGAGCGTCAACATATATCACCAGGCAGAAGAAATCTGCAGGAACGACTCAGTCTGACGTGATATTATCAAACACACTCCAGCGGCAGGGTCAGCTGTGACAGGAAGCCCCTGTGAGATGTTGACTTGACAACAAATTGTTCGAAATACACCAGCTGTTTGTAAATCCATCACTAAGTTTGTTGGTAAATTCTTTACCATGCCCTTTGTAACTAGCTAGTTTTGGACTGCTGGTTTACTACAGGTTGCACAATTAAAACTTAAACTTGCAATAACTGACTTTTTGGCCACTTTGGGGCAGTGGAAACTCACTGTCAACATAACATTAACATTATCATCACCTTTCAAACTGATGTGGTGAACTTGCTGGACAACAGATGCTTATTTAAACATTCAGCATTTAAGTAGTATTCGAATTAATTTGGAGTCAAATGTGCATCCACCTGATGAATGTGTTGCAAATCCAAAATGAACTCTCCTTTTAGCTCTGGTATTGGTCTCCACCAGCTCCTGAGAAAGAAATGCCAGGATCTTTGGCTGCCAAAAGCTTCACTCCAGCTAGCTGCTAACTTACATCTGGAGAATGGAAACAGTGAGCAGATAGACAATACTTTCTTGGTTCATCGCTATGAGCAACAACTTTTACAGGTGAGTAGTTATTTGATCCAATATTAATATGAAAGCCACTTTAAGGAATGTTGTAGCTAGTAAAGACTTTGGCAATGAGTAAATCCATTGCTTGGAAGCACTTGTAATGTTAGAGATATCAAATTCAAAGCTAGCAATTAGCAAACAAGAAGTCACTGTAGCATCACAAGCTAGCATTTTTCAATCATTGCCCTGTCTCCTCTCTCAGGTGTCTGTACCTCAAAAGCAACTCTCTCTTTTAAACAAATAAATAGTAGAAACTTCACTCCTCCCCCTCCTCCCCTTCCTCATCCTCCTCCTCCTCCTCATGCTCCTGAACTCTTTTCAGCCTCTATAATAGCATTTCTTCAGGGAGCGCTAAGGTTCCCTGCTTTCCAGCCGCGCCTTTTGTCCCGGCCTAGCAGGGGGACTAAATCAATGGGCCGCTTGAATGGGCATGCTGGGAGTGGAAGAGGTTTGGCGGTTTTTATGGCGCTCTGGCGGAAAATTTAAGATGACAGGAGATGAAGTGCTGCAGCAGATAGAGGCAGCACTGTCAAGGTTAATAACACGGCCACAGGCTCACAAACCCCCGGTGCGGTTTTATGGCACGCAGTTGTGTAAATGGCAGTGATGATACTATTAAAAACACCAGCTTGAGCGGGACGAACAGAGGCAGGTGGTTTGTAGCGTGGAGGACCAAGACTGACTGGGGAAACATGAGTGAGGAATGGGAGTCAGTAACCCCCCCTCTTAAAAAAACTACTGCAAGATGGACTCTAACTGCAAAATAAAGAAATGCCATAGGATTATTATTACTACGTCAAATGACTCTTATCTACAGTATCTATAATCATGGATTAATAGGTTGGATCAGGCTTATAAATGGGGACACTGAGGCCACTTTCTATGTATTTTTTGATGGAATTAGGGGACTTTATCAACCTGGGGGTAATTTACAGTAAACTATTAATAACCAACACATGTTGGGTATTTCATAGGCTGATTCCAGTGACTTTATTTTCCATACACCTTAATTTGTCTACTTTTTAGGACAACAAAAAATTAATGAATACGGGACTATGGCTGTGCATCTGATTTGGCACCATTATGATTCAATACTTTGAGGAACATAAAAATGTTCATTTTCTGTCATTTCTGTATGTGCTTTTTAGTTACATATGTTTATTTATGTATATCTTTCATATCTCTCTCTATATATAATACATAGTATGTTTAGCCATGAACCATCCAACAGTATATGAATGTTAATGTTTTGTCACTTGAGTTATTTACTGCTGAATCCTGACAGATTATAAGAGAAAAAGGTTACTGTCTTTTGAACAATCTCCTTTTACCACATTCTGACTTATTGCTTTAATGTCACACCTCGGCATCTCGTCACCCACGTATCAGTCCTCAGCAGTCTTCATTTATTCAAAAAAAAAGAAAAGAAAAAAGGATTAATTCTCCAAAGACACCTCCGACCAATCAGAGGAAGACAAAGGGGGCTGAAATGTCACAAGCTTGTGGTGCAGGGTGGGCTGTGATGTGGGCGTAGGGTGAGATGACACATAAAAGCTTGGTGCCCCCCCCCGCATGCTTTGAAGGTGTGACCCCTCAGATATTCATTTCAAACGGTTCTTGTTGCCACGAGAGAAGCGGAACAGTCCTTTATGAAAGCATCCCCACATTCTGATAGCAGTTTTATATCAGCTTAGGGTGTGGGTGCAGTGCTCAAATCAGGGGAATATGACAAAAATGTAGATGCAACAGGTATCTATGTAAAACCAAAACTCTTCACCATAGATACATGGTGTCATGATCACTGAAACTACCCGAGAAGCAATGTGAGGAAGTGTGCAGTTGCACTTAAATTATAATGTTTCACAGGGAGACAAATGATTTAAGATTTAAGATCCCCGGAGTAAAGAATCTGGCAGCAAAAGCAATCCGAGGGCCTTCGTGCATCACAGCAAAACAGCAATTGTTGAGAACAAAGTGACAAGGAAACAGCCAGAAGCCACTCTGGGATGAAAGCAGGTTGATGATGAAATAGCAGGTGCATATAGGTTCGAGAAAAAAAAAAGAAAAAAATCAATTTAACTTTACCAGAGAGGCCACAAGCTGTCTGATAATGACGAATACAAGCGTGGATACGCACGACTGCGTAGCACCGCAGCAAGCTTGTAGAATCAATGAGGTCTGAGATGCTGGTTGTTTAAGACTAAATGCAGGGATTCAATCAGGGTTGTAGAAATACTGCAGTTTTGTTTGTTTTTTTAAGTCTATTCATACAAGGAACTTTCTGTAATTTTATTTCCAGGCATTAATGCTGTTTAAAAGCTGTCTCTGCACAAAAGCCTTAACTAAGTAAAATGATGTATGAAGTTTTCAGTCTTTATGCCAAGCTATGCTAACTGGCTGCTGGACAGAGGAACATGAGGTCATCTAAGTCTCTGTAAGAAGATGTATGGGTGTATTACCTAAATGCTGAACTATTGCTGTAAGTTATTCATCATGCTAAGTGTCAAGCATTCCCTGCTTTTCTACTCTCTTTTTGTTTATGTGGACTTAAAAGGATGATGGATTGTTTATATGGAGCAATGCAACTCAATAGCACCACAAACTACAGCCTCCAAAGTGATCATATATGTTTTGGCCACTGAGAATAAAGTCAAGAAAGTATGAAATAAAGAACGTAAAGGGAATTTAATGAGAAAACAGACAGCAATAGAAAAAAGACTAAACCTCTGTTTTTTGCACAAATCCCATTTCCCCCCTTAGAGCAGGTAACTAGAGGCTACAGACACAGACAAGGTTATATGTTAATGAGACTCAGCAGATACCCAATCTGCATGCACACACACACATAAACACACATACATACACACACACACACACACACTCTCACAAACAAACACAAAGAAAAGTACACTGCTTTTTTTAACTTTGATTTAATCAGAATCGATTGTGAATAAATCTTACCATATCGGGCGTAATTATAGTCACACAAGAGGAGGGAGAATGCTCTCTTTTCTTTCTGGCCTCCTTTTAATAACAATATACACACACACACACACACACACACACACACACACACACTGATGTGACTGCCACAAATGCAATTAATTATGGCTTGAATGACTCACAACGGCAGGTGGAAACATATTTTTTTCTACTGTGTTATACTTTTTACCTCATTACTTTTTTTGACAACTAGTTAATTTTCAGATAAGAATGTTGTTTAAAATATACATGAATATAATGCACAGTAATAGATTAAACTAATGAGCAGTGCATGAAGTAGTTAAAACCAGCATCCCCCTTGACATCATTAAGTCTCTGGGATCCAGTTTCATTTTGGTTCTTTTTTTTTCCCCTCGTTTTCCATAAATTTATTTGAGTCCTTTTAAACAGTCATTACCTCCCATGGATGGTTACGTTTTGTTTTTCTTTCCAGCACAAACTCAGCCAAAAGTCTGACTTCTCATTTTGTCAGTTTAACAAAGCTGGGATTTTACAGAAGATCCCCACAAGAACAGAAGTACAACCATGTTAACACATGTTACAACTGAAGACAGATGTTCACTAGTACTGGAGTGGCTGCTAGCGGCATGCATTGTTGTCATGGTGACAAATTGGGCAGTGTATCTGTGACAAACATAATGAGAAATGGGGGACTATAGGATGACAGCTTAAATTTATATGTGTGTGTGTGTGTGTGTGTGTGTGTGTGTGTGTGTGTGTGTGTGTGTGTGTGTGTGTGTGTGTGTGTGTGCAGAATTAGGGGATTGGGTCTGCGGTGAAGGCCTTTATCATCATCGGGGAAATTACATACATACAGATACACACATAGCCCCAGTGCAATCAGTTTGACGGATGCCTTGGGTTAATGAGGTTGCATTCAGGTTGTGTACGCCTACGTCTACTCGCGATCTCCTGAGGATGTTAGTGAAGGACACCGAGTGTTTAATACTGACACTTGCTATTTGTTACCGCTGAATTGATTTAAATCAAACATTTGCTGGGTCCCGCTACTATAATGTGAGAATTTGTCACTTTTCTCCATCTTAGATCAGTGTAAATTGAGTAGTGTAGACTTTTAGATCTCTTGGTCAAAAAGATGGAAGTTATTTGAATATGTCACATTAGGCTGTGGGAAAACACTCTACAGTGTTAAATCAGTGGTTTACACAGGGGTGAGGTTAAACTTGCACTTAAACATTTTAATATTTTCTTCAGTATCAGTAACAGTCCGTCCCTGGGTACACTGCAAACAGGAATAGCTAATAGCTAATTTGGCCAATTTGCGAGACTGTAGTCAAAAATAGATAAAAAAAAATGGGGGTCAAGTTGTAGCCAGTGGACCACAGCATCAAAACCCCTGGACTAAACTAACAGCTGTGCCGGTTGTGCTAAATCCTAACATCATATGCTAATATACTAATGATGAATAATAGAGGCAACATTTCTGTTTCTCTCTTAGATTAATTTTCTCTCAAAATTCAAGTGGTGTACCTGGTCATCTTAATCGATATTAAACCAATATTGTCAGTATTTTAAAAATACCAATATAGCAAAAGCAAATGTGAAAACAATGTGAGAGGTGAACCAAACATACAGACATACACAGAGGCTAGCTGATGGCTAGCTGGTGAGCATGAGGGAGCATTTAGCATATAAAGAGGCAGAGATTTCCCTCATGAGTTGGTAGAGACCAAAAAAAAGCTAAAAGAGAGTGAATATTGAACATACAGCCACCACATGACAAGAAACATGACAAACGATTGAATATGCTGCTCTTTAAATGCTGGATGTGTAAATAAGCAACTGTTTGATAAGAAGTTCAACATAAAAACGTGATAAGTTGATAGATGCCAATGTTGTTTGAGCCCCAAAGTGGCAAAAAAAAATCATTCACTGCAGGTTTAACAACTTATTTCAATTAAAAATTTTTAGCCAACAGATAAAATGTGTTGTTCTTTTGTGCCGCACAGCCCTGACCTGATGATGGCGCTAGTTGAACAGTGACCAAAGTTTTTACAAGTTCATTCTGAGGATAACATCTATGTGTTAACCAAATTTCACATCAATCCATCCAATATTTCTGGAGATATTTTAGTCTGAACCACAGTGATCAACACCAACAAACTGGAAACAAATGGTGAAAATAATTGTTAGTTGCAGCCCTTAAGCCCAGAGATCATTATCGGATTGGAAGAACAGGCAGAAACAGCTTGAACACACATACAAGTTTTCAAAACTGTCTTTGCATAGACTCATTGACACTGAAAGATCACTTGCCCCCCTCAAGGATTAACACTTTATTTTGTTAATCATTTAATTCTCTCAGCTTGTACTCGACAAACTGCAGCTGCTGGCAATTTAACACAAGCAGGTCTTTACTGGTGCACTGACTTCTCTCAGAAATGAGCAGATAATGTCTGGCTGCACTGAAAATGAGTGTACCATGTGTGTGTGTGTGTGTGGGGGGGGTCATATTTTTCAGAACATGACAGGCACCCTGAACACACTTTGCAAATACATTTTGAAATAATTACAGTGACAGGAAAATGTGAGTAATGATGAGACTGCACATAACTGGTGATTGCAAATAATGAATCATGACCAACCATGGAATATCTCATTTTTCTACCAAACAGTTGAGATGCTTATTTTGTAAGGACAGATTGCCGTGAAAATAGTTTTTATAGTAGCAGAGCATGTTAAAACTTGTAGAACATGGGATCAAAAGCAAAGTATTTAAACAGACAAAAGAGATAATGATTACAATATCTGACAGTTGTAGCCATGTTTCACTTAAAAAACTAAAATGTCAGTCTCATGAGAAAAAGCCAGGGGATCTCCAAAATCAATAGGGTACATCCTCTGTGGACCACAAATATCTGGTAACAAAATTTCATGACAATCCATACATACATTCATTTTTGGGATATTTCAGTCTGGAATAAAGCAGTGGACAGACCAACCAACCAACATCCACTAAAATCCACTAAAAACATCCCTCCTCATTGGTTTGCAACATCGCCACTATGATCTAATACACCAATGGATGTTAAAGGGATGGTTACCACAGCAACATATGGTAAAAACATCTGATTGTTGATGAATTCATCTCAAAAACTCAAAAGCAGAGAATAGATCAAACTCTTGAATGCTCTGTATTTGGCACAATGGTGGTTACCATGGTAAATGCATGGAGGTGACCACAGTTAACAGTTGCAGGTCATCTATGTTTCTAAGGCTTTGTAGACAAAGGACCTAGCAACATATCGTGGGTGCAGAAACACTGATCAAGGCTGATTATAGACCAATTGTGCTACTTTTCTACTGAGCTGAGATCTTGAGGAAACGCACTGTTGGCTGATAAAAAACTAACGTCCTGCTACTTCTCCCTTCTACTATTTCCTTGTTTGTGGACCAACGAAGGGCTGCTGGGTTTACAGGAAGAGCCCCATTACACTGTAAGGGTTATGTAACATTGTTTTCACAGCATTTTGTTGTGGCATAAAAAGAAAAACGCTTGCACACACCGAATCGTGCAGTGTCAGCACAATGAGAGCATCCCAGAAGCTAAGGAGCTGTCTAGGCATTAACTCAGGGACACTTCTGTGCGGTGACCAGGCATTTTGATGGAGTGGCCGAGACTGTGATGGACAGGCAAACACAGGAGGGACACAAGCAAAACCTTGCGATCGTGCATTCAAGAGCTGAACGGGGAAACTTCAGGGATGTTTTCCCCTAAGAGCAAGCGAGAATGAACGGGAAAATGAAAATAAGCCCTGTGATATGAAAGAGTTGTGCGTGATCTACGGCTCACAATTAACATTCTTCAGTTGTTATACAAGCTGCAAAGTCCAATCACCTGTTCCACACTGACATTTACAGAGACGTGGTGAAACTTGTCTGAGTCACTCAGCCTTTCAATGTTAAAAGTAAAAACTTCCTTCAGTGTCCCTGGTCACAGAAACCATAACTATGTATTTAATAATATGGCTGAGATGAAGAAAACTATATGAGATCAAACCTCTCCTTTATTGTTCTGCCCTAAAATCTATTATCTAATAAGAGAGCTACACCGACAACAGTGAGCCCTGGAGAGCTTCCCTGAAAAGCTATTAAAATTTACAATCCTGGGTTGTAACAGAGCACATTTCAGTGATAAATGAACTTTTCCTATATCCAATAAAAAGACCCTCACATGACCCACATGTTGAGATTGTATGGGCAATAAGGCACAGCTGGTTACGCCCGACATTTTGTCATTCATGCAGAAGAGACAAACAACAAGACAACCTGACACCGTCAACAAACAAGGAGGCAGATTTAGATTTGAAAATGAGTGCAGACGCTACCTCTGTCACATAGATGAGGGGTATAGTGCTGTAGTTCTTCCTCATGCCTCCTCTTCCTCACAGCCTGAGGTCAAAGTGCATGCCACCACCGCTTCAGAAGCCCCCTGCACCTCACAGGGCTCTGCCTGCCTTTAAGTTAAGGACTACCCTCTGAGGGAGGGAGGGAGGGAGGGAGGGAGAGAAGGAGGAGGAAGGTGTGTGTATGTGTGTGTGTGTGTGTGTGTGTGTGTGTGTGTGTGGTGCACACACAACCCTCTTATTATGAAATCTTTTGCCCCCCCCATGCTAGATGCTCTCAGGCTCAAACCACACACACACACACACACACACACATACACAAATCCCAGCCTGCACTGTATTGCCTGGACCTGAGGTGCATTCCCAAGCTCTCCTGCTTTGTACCATTCTCACACACACGTCTGCCTGCCGGGGAAAGACCACCTTAAAAGGCATGAAGCAGCACGAGCAGCCCTTTCGGCCACCCGCCGCTTGCCCGTGTACACACGGTAACAGCAGCCTCCAGGTACAAGATTGGAGATATGGGGATGGACCGTGGGGAGCAGTGGAAGGGGTGGGATGGGTGGGGCGGGAAATGAGGGGGGGGGGGGGGGTTAAGGGAATGAATGAGTTTGGGAATGTTGTATTAGCACACGAATCTCCCGCCAGACTTCTCTCCCTGAAGGGGTGACAATGCTCTACAGGATGCAGACTTTGACAGCACTTCTAATCTGCAGAACCAGATAACAGCCTGTAGTTTTGTAGTGTGTGTGTGTGTGTGTGTACGTATGTGCGTGTGTGTGGGTGGGTGTGTGTGTCTGTGTGTGTGTGTGTGTGTGTGTGTTAATGTGACCGAGGCTGGACTCCGCTCCCCACTCCCACTCATGCTCAAAGGCATACTTTACGAGTAGGAGTGGGGAGCAGGGTCAGCGTTGCTTCTTGTCAACCCGCCAACTTAAAGGATAATAAACAGCTGTAATTTATCTTTTTATTTAAATTCAAAAATTCCATGAAAGAGTTGAAAACTAACAATAAATTCATCCAGCTGAATAATTATCTTGCTTTGACTCAGTACCCACATACGTCCCCCTGCTGTTGAAAATGCACACTAGAGCACCAACTGTGGATTCATCTGCAGCAGAAACTAGTCCCCGAAAAATGCAGTATTCATTCCTATTTTAGTGACGTTTGATAAAAGCTAAGGTGACCAGATGTTTCAGGAAAATACAAAGTGATATGTGAGCCAAGAGAAACACTATTTCTCTTGTATGTGTTTTGATGAGTGTTTAAAACAATAGTAGTTATTCTATGGCACAGAGTTACATATAAACATTTACTTAATTTCAGTGGGATAACCTCAGCATTGATCATGGTTTTTTTCACTTGGTTCGATGATAACAATACAATAAAAAGTAAATTAATGTTGGTCTGATTCTTTAAATTAATAACTGCCCACTTTGGATGTGGCATCTACTAACAGACTGTTTTCACAGCAGATTGTTTTCGGAGCACTTTTCAGAGCAGGGAAAAGCACAAGTGTTACTAACGACATCCCTTACCTGACCTGGAACACCTACATGAAATCCAACCATTATTAGCATCACACACAAAAGAGGAACTAGATAGTAAAACAAGATTGTTAGAAGAAAAGGACAGAAAATCCACCATAAGACACATCCAAGCACTTGACAAAAAGACTTGACAGCTGCATTGCAGCATGTTGCACCATAGAGGAAGTGAAAATATAAAGCATCTTGAGAACTGTAATTTCAGCTTGACTTTTCCCTCAGTTGAGCTCCCCCCTGTGCGAAGAAAACACATGTGGGAAGTGAATAGAACTGGGACGTGCGTATTTTTTACATAAAAAAAAAACCCTCGGGGGGGAGAGGCCTTAAAAAATAAAAGACCCATTAAGCACAACAAACATTTGGAGAATTAAAAGTTAGATAAAACGGGAGTCTGGAGACACTCAGCAAGGTTCTCAGACGCTCCTCCAGGAGTCACATCCACGCATTGGGGGAAGTCGGGCATGAATGATGCAAGGGGAGAGGCTGGGGAGGGAGAGAAAAGCAAAAGACAGTGACGTTAAAGAGAGGAGATGGAGAATCGAAGAAGAAGAGAAGAGGAGGAGGAGGAGGATGAGGTGAGGGACTATGAATAGAGTTAAGAGATATGACAGTTGGCAGGGGCAGTAGGGAAGACGAGGAGGAGAAAGGGCCAGACGGGGGAGTGCGTCTCGACAACTAGGCGACCCTCTTTGGTCTCTTCCCGGTGCCCAGCTGGCATTGCCACCAGCTGCCGCCTCAGCATAACCACTACATCAGCAATTACAAAGGTGGCGGGGGGGATTATCTGCTCCGCTTGCAGGGGATGAATTAGATGACAGCCATCAGCTAATGTGAGGAACAGACATGAGAGAGTGGAAAAAAACCCAAAACATTTACTGAATAGAAAATTAAAAAAATCAGGTTAGAAAGCAAATTAGATGCCACCAAGGCTCACTGTCATCCATGGAAACATGTCCAGCTCACTGATCTCAGTTCATATGAAGGGTCCGACTGTGATGCCGCCTCATGAGACGAGAACCATCATTTTTCTGAACTGCTGATCCAAGAGGATGCCAAATGCCTTTCCACTCTCTGTCACTGATCTCGCACCAGATACAGCCGGGGTGATGAGGCTGACTCGCACAGGCGTAAATCAGAAGGGTCAGCGCCCCCTCTTGGATATTAAACACTATTACATGGATGGTGTGTGATGAGGCTTACACCGAGGGGACTTTCTCCTCCTCCTTCTCCTTCTTCGTCTCCTCCTTCTTCCTCCAAATCATCCCCCCACGGGAAAAGGTATGAAACGGTGAGCCTCCTCATTTACAAGCTCTAGATCCCTAAAACCAGAAGCAACCAATGAAAGATGCAGTTTTAATGAAACATATACTTCTTGAAGTGGTGGAAGAAGTACTCAGATGTTTACTTATGTAAACTTATGTAAAAGTATGTAGTATGTAAACTTATGTAAAAGTACCAATGAAACAATGTAAAACTAATGTAGTAATTAAAAACAGTAGTAAAGTATTATCAGCAAAATATACTTAAATATCAAAGTACATGCATGTATCTTATGTTACTTATATAAAATATTGATTTTTAATATTATGTAGTGTGGTAAAAAACACAATATTTCCCTCTGAGATGTTGTTGCATAAAGTGGAAACACTCAGACACATAAAGAATATTCTAATTTCAGTGGTAACAAAAATTGTCCAAGGTGGTTCTTCCACAAAATAAAAAGTACCTAGTTAATTTTATTTACAATACCATCAGATTCTTCCCTCTCACTGAAAAATCCAGAATCCATAAATATGCTGATGAACTTTGGCTTGATGTAACTGCAGCGGTCTGATGCAACAGCCGTGAAATTAATCCCACTGTCCTGCAGTGGTGGAGCAAAGACTCAGATCTTTTATTTAAGTAGAAGTCCCCACGCTACAGGGTAGTTCACGTTTACTTGAGTAATAGCAGAAAAGTATTAGCACCAATACATATTTAAAGTACCGAAGGTAAGCATACTCACGCAGAATGGTATATTTCAGAATAATATTATCATATTATCACCTTCATGTAAAGGAGGAGCTAATTTTATTATTTTGTATATTGCTGGGTAGTTTAATATGTAGTGACTCATTATCATTTTATTTATTCATCATATTTTGTGTTAGTAATCTGAATCTACTAAGTAACTAGCTTTAACATTAAATGTTATTTAAAATTTGATGAAGGTAGAATTTATTGCGGTATTGTTGTATTAGATTCCATTACCTGAAGCTTAGTGTTCTTATGAACTGGTGACTGAGTATAAAAGTGTAAGTTTTAACTTCTAAACCAAAGATGTCTCCTGTCTTACTGAAAATATTCTTCTAGTGCCAAAGTCTGCACAAACCTCATTCCACAGAAAACACTTAAATATCTACCTTTGTTATTCAAATAGTGGAAAAAATAATGACCAAGCAAACAAACCTCTCAGTCTTCAGTCCCACTTGAGAGTTCTTGTCCTGGCTGGAGTTTCACGGGGAGTCTGGTACTTCAGTCACCATGAGAGTGTCTGTGTATGTGTGATCCGTCAGCTCCAGAGAATCTTTACACACCTCAGCGTGAAATGCTGCATATTGCCTCCCCCCCCACCAGCTCAGCATAATCCTATGGTGATTAACAGGCAGCAGAGACAGGGAGCTGTGAGATCACTGGGACACAAACCAGTGGGCCCAGTCCTCGGCTA
This sequence comes from Istiophorus platypterus, assembly GCA_016859345.1. Classification (NCBI taxonomy): domain Eukaryota; kingdom Metazoa; phylum Chordata; class Actinopteri; order Istiophoriformes; family Istiophoridae; genus Istiophorus; species Istiophorus platypterus. The sequence continues at coordinate 3,865,295 of CM029130.1, forward strand.
CACAGTGAGACCAGTATACAGATGTGTGGCGCTGAACTATATGATCCAGCATCTTCAATTAGATGTTTTTGTTTTACACACATCAAAACTGGTTGTCTATGGGAAGGACTGATTCTAATGTGGCATTATGTTGACTACATGCTGGGAACAATGCAATTGAGGAGAATAATACAAGTTTTTCCACGAATTGATTAGCCAATTGATTTTTGATGATTGATTAATTATTTTAGTCATTTGCAAATAAAACAGTCAAACATTTATTTTTTTTTATTTTAACATAAGAATATGATATAAGATTGGGGAATTATAATGGGCATTTTTCATTTTTTGTGACATTTTATGTGACTGGTTAATGAATTAAGAGAATATCTGGCAGATGAATTGATAATGAAGATAAATGTTAGCTGCAGGCCCACAGCCAACTATATGCTGAAGTAACAAAGGTTTGAATTAACAAAATCAAATTGGCAACATTTTGCAATATACTTTAAATTTTCAGGGAGGAAAACATTAAATCAAAAATCGGGTTGAGTGTTTTTGACATAAGAAATTTGAAATGCTGCACAGGTCCAAAAACTGAAGTAGTGGTCCATTTCACCAAAGCATTGCTTACAAACAGATTGCCAACGGTGGCAGAATCACATTTCCCCAACGATTGTGAGTCCTATTGGGCTCCTGTGATGCTCTTGCAAAAGTCACAAGTATGACAATTGTTCTGACCGGTGGAAAATGTCAAGACAAACACAAGATGAATGAAATCATGTCATAAAAACCACAGTTTGCGGATTGCAGATTTGGTTAAACTCTGCCCTGGAATTCAAAACACCAGGTCAAACCTCTGTACCCATACAGCATTTCCCATAAATAGAATTTATCTGGGTGGTCCACCCAAAAATTGAGTTTTCACAGTGACTTGTTCTCTTTAAAAATGTGCATAGAAATAAAGATGAAGTTCATGTTGATTTAAATCTCAGCTGGATGTGGAACTGTATGGAAAAAAAACATTAACCTCATGAATGTTTTATTTTACCCTGAAAGAATGTTTGAGATCTGAAAATCTTGTCTGTCAGTATCAAAAATATATTTCATATCTTGTTCCACTGAGTGAAGGGTTTTTTTATTCATTGGAAATATTCTAGAAATCTTTTGCATCATTCAGACATTCTCTCAAAATTCAACGAGACATATTTAGTATCTTTGGAAACACTGGGATCTCGTCTAGACTTTAGAAATAACTGGGAGAAAAAATTTCCGCAACGTGAAAGTGGAACAACTGAACAACTGAGTAGAAAGGATGCTGTAGATTTATTGACTTGGCAGAAGAAATTCACATGTCAGATACTGGAGCCGAATCCACAATGAATCACTTGTCCACCAGTGGGGAACATTGCTACTGTCAAAAAAGCTTCTTGTAAGAACCGCCACACCCACAATAAATATCTGTATAGAGATCTTTATTCAGGACACATGGGACACAGCGGCAGGAAACCATAATTTATATTGTGGAAAGTGAAATATGCAGTCAATAGTTCACTGAGCTCCAGCCTTGGGTGGAACCCACTCGTGGATCTTCTTGCGAGTGGTGGAGTAGGGCACGTACTGCTGGGGGGTGCCACTGACGTTGAACTGGTGGACCTCAGCCAGGAACTTCTTGGGCTCCGGTGGGTGTGTGGTGGGGGGGTCGTCTGTCATACAGTGTAGCCAGCGGTGCCTAAAGAACAAATGTGAACAGAGATGGTGGCTTAAAAAACTGTGGGGTTGTGTGTGTGTGTGTGTGTGTGTGGGGGGGGTGTTTCCATGGATCAACGTCATCTAAATATTTTTTGACTTTGCAGTGGAGTTCAGAAGTTTGGTCAAACAAAACAAACCATACTTTGACTTATAGGAAAAAAAAAACTATAACCTGAAGACTTCTGTGTAGGATTTAGCAATATGTAACACAAGATCTCATGACAGTTTGTGGGTTGTTTGGTAAAACAGTTAATGTACCTCATAGTCCTGATGAGGCACATTAACTGATTTTAAATAAAAACAAGCCCCTCCCCTAAAAAAAACAAACTTAAACTGTTACATCTTTAGTCATATAAGATTAAAATGAAATACCTTAGATATTAAACCAAGTCCATTTTTCAGCTAAATTTTTTAATATATTATTTCTACAATAAACTAAAGGTCATACCATTCAGCGGGCACCATGCTGCCGTCCACCTCCCACAAGGTCCTCTTTCCGTTCATTTCTGTGGTGTAGATCACCCAGCGGTGACGTCCTAAAACAAAAACAAGCATTTGGTTTTTGTCCGCATCAAAACTCTCTGTATTTGTTTGCATCAGATTTGCACCCAAATCCAATCCAATCACCCAAAAAACAATCTCTTTAATAGCCTTTTGTATAGAATTCCTGCGATGGTCTTTGGAACCTTTACTCACCAAAGAAGTAGTGCTTATTGTCCTCATAGTATTTGTTCCCATATTTATCCACACCGATCAGGGTACCTGTCTTCACATCATTCACCCTGCCAACAAAATGGGAATAGTGACGTTAAATGACCCCCTGCACAGCCAGTTCAATCTTGTTTATTAGAAAAGTCATACACCCAGAGAGGCAGGTTTGTGCAGCTGGTGAATAATTTGTGAGCCGAATTTATCAGTGGGTCGTCAAGTTTATCTACTTTTTTCTTCAGTCATGATCCTAAGTAAGTTTAGAATTAGAAAGCTGAGCACGGACTTTAAATTCACAGAATTTCCGATGGAGTTTGACGTAGAATTCCATCCATTTAGCAGCAAAAGAAGGGTGCAGATATTAATTTTTCAGAGTGTCATATAACTGTATAACAAGTTTAAATAATTGACTGTATATATATATTGAAGCTCATGTTATATAAAGATTTGATGTAAAGATCTTTACCAACTTTTGCTGGTTGGAATATCTGTCAACATGCTAATTTAGCGCTGCAGTGAAAAACCGTGTCACGCTTCTATTTTCCGTCTTCTCAAAGATTTTACAGCCGTCGTCGGTGGTTAAGCGTTGACAACAAACATATTTAATTCAACTGACCTGAACAACTGAAGGAGAAAACCTCGGACTCCGCCGTGACCTCCTAGTTGCCCAAAAGCCCTTCGGACGAGGTTCACATACTCCGCCATTTTTAGACGGAAGAATTACGGAGATGGACTGTGCCGGATCATAAATAGGTCCGGGTCTTACCGATGGCCGACGGCAGCCTAAAAGTTCCGCTTACTGTTAGTGCTACTGCAGCTACTATATTTAAAATATTTTCATAGTGTCATTCCTATAACTGCAAAGAGAGTTAGTTGGGTGTAAACATGTTTTTTTTTGAGACTATGATTATGTGTTTATAAATTATTCTGTTAAATTCATAAAAGCATACATACTGTAAGGTATACATATTTATTGTGCTTTGTGCACATATAGCAGGCTACAAGTCAACAGTTCAATTATACCTGCTTAAACCTCATATGGATTTTTCATCATTATATACAACTTTTATGTGGCGAACATGTCAATAAACACTTAATCTCTACTGCATTAATATGTATGTTTGTCTGTGGTAAATTAATATAGATTTAAGATCCATAAAAGGTTAAAAATTACAATAAATACCAGCATGATATTTATCTGGAGATTAAAAGTTTTTCAAATTAATCAGTAGCAGCCTTGTAATCTATAAATTCTCTGTTAAGTTTCCATAGCATTTCAGTTCACAGCAAAGCCCACACATCAGACGTGTTGACAGTGAGGTGGTGCCAAATGTGGAAAATGAAAAGCTAGGTCTGGAAATTGAACGAGTAGCCCTGGAGAGCCGATGTTTGCTGACGGAGACTGGAAATTGTGTTGGTTTTTTTTTAATTAAAAGGACAGTTTCTCGACATGCCACATGTCTCTACTGTCTCTCCCAGTCCAGTGTCAATTGCTGAGGGAGACAGCGAGGCAACGGTAAGATTCAGAGCTTTGGCGTCATGAGCCACTCATTAAAAAAAAGAAAAAGAAAAAAAAGGTTTATCTCATATTTGATCACGAGATCAGAGAACCAGACTTCACACAGATGCATGTGACAGTTGCTTGAACTCCTGCCTCCCACATACATCTGTCTGCACTGTGCAATTAAGTGAGGAGTGGTTTGTCACTGTGTGTATGCTGCACAGCTCACCGCCCTCCATCCTTTGAAATAACACAACAGGAAATGAATACAGGAGGACAGGATATATATTTATATATATATATATATATATATATATATATCTTTTATTAAAAACTGTTGCCTGACAGTTTAGAAACATCGTTTATAGGAGACTCTAACTCTGATAGAGTGGATGTTTACACATGTTAATGTACAATCATGAAGCGCATGCTTTGTAGTTCTGACGGTTTTTCGACTGGGCTCCTGCAGGTTTATGCCTCACTAGTTCACATCTGAAAGACGCACAAATGAAACTGTATGACAACAGCAGACGAAGAGCTTTAACGACAGTATTAATGGTTTTATTTCTCTGTTAAAAAAAAAAGAAGAAGTAGGAATTGGGCTTATTCAACAGCGGAATCAACTAATTTGCCATGGTGGAGTAGTGCAATTTATGGCAACTTAACCACAAATTAAAAAAAGAAACACAAACCCTAAAAAATTTACTGTTTTTAAAACTACAAGCCCCGAGTACCCTGGCTAGAAAGTGAGTACTCATGAGAATCGGATGCTTAAATTTGTCCTTGTTTAGTGACTAATTTCAAACAGAGCACCTACATTATTGCAATTCATCTCTTAGACATGAGATGAAAAGGCACAATGCCTTGAAAAAATGAGCATCAAAATATAAAATGTTTTCATTCTTTTGAGCATTTCCTTAGAAAAATGTTCATGCATTGGTTCCAGTCTTTGCTCATGAAAAAAACCCTTTTCTTTAAGCAGTTCTCCTTTAAATTTTTAAAAAATAATGGTTTTGATGGAAACATGTTTCCTAACAAACCGAGACTCCCAAAATAAGCGGCAGCCTGTGCTTTTCAAACAATAAATCTTCCTATTTTTTATAAATATTAGCTCATCGCTTTGATACAAAAAAAAGGTCAATGCTGCTCTTTTATGTCCATATACACAGTTTTATCCATCAACCGTTATCTAATGTAGCAAAACAGGCAAAAAAAATACATTTTAACTGTAAGAAAAATATCTACATTATTCATGATATTTCCAGTTTTCTCCAGGATGTTGTTTTTTTTTGATCCCATGATTTAAAAGTTTGGTATTTTAAATCTGAAAATATAAGAGTAAAATCTCTTAACCAGAGAGATCAACCCAAAGAGCAGAATATCGACTTCAAGCCTGATTTTCACAGTAAAATCCCACTTTGTTACATGATTAAACTTAGCATCCATTAATCAGAACAAACATCTCATCATTTCGAATATTTTATGTCTTATGTTTGTGTGTGTTTTTGTGTTGTTAACTTAAGAGTGTTTGCTTAGACACTGTAGGTTTTTAACATTATGACAAATTTAGCCAATATTCACATAAAAGTGATTCCTTCATCCATTTTCATAAAAAAAAAAAAAAAAAATCTGCACACTTCAGACTTCTAAGGATTTCTGAGGGCTTTAAATGGCCCTGACAACTGTTTGGTCTCACTTCCACACACGTGCTGCTGGACTTGACCTTTGACCCACGGCAGTAACTCACTATTAGCTCTGACCTTAGCCGGCGGCACTGAGCATCAGTAGCTTTTGTTGGCAGAAGATATGTTTAGAGACACGGATTCCAGTTCTTAGAGGGAAGAGCAGTCTGATTTCCACAGTCTGTGGCGTTGGGCAGTGGGTTTCTGTTTAAGGTAAACAGTCTGACCGGAGTCCTTCCTGAGCTGGTGACCCCCACCCTGAGATCAGTAAGGGGTCGTAAGTTGTCTTTCAACTGGCTCCGGGGCTGTGATATGACTTCACGGCTTAAAAAAGGCGATTACTGTTCAAGAATCATAGCCTCTTGGAAGGCCTCGATCCATCTGAAGACAAAAAATACAAAACAGAAAATCAGCTGCTGGGAAAAAACACATTAATATGAACAAGGAAACATGACCTCCATATGATCTAAATTCCTTAGGTTCCTAAATCCTTAGGAGTTTCATGAAACCAATCCCGGTTTTCGATGCTACCTTCAGTAACTGATTTGTTTGCCACTTTTGGGGCAGTGGAAACAAACAGTGAACACAACATAAACATATCCCCTTGTAAGTTGATATGTTGGACTTGTTAGCAAACAGTTGCTTCTCTGTGGGTTCACTGATACGAACTTTTCATGTTGTCATTTGATAGGAGAATACCGGTTGTTAATACTTTAAGTTTTACTGCTAATGCAAATGTAATGGTTGTACTGCCACTACATTAAAGCAATCAAATGGCACAGCATGGGAAGCAGGAAGCAGTTACGGGAAACACAAAGTAGTTGTCAATGAGTTTAGAGCTGACCACGAGTGTTAATCAAAAATGCTTCTTTAAAACAAGACAATGATCATTTCTGCTATTTTTCTGATCTGGATCAGATATAAACATTGCAGGGAATAATGGCACAGAAGTCTGCAAATATCGAGCTCCTGGTGTTGTGCCATGAGCATGCAGCATGAAATCTCATCATGACTGTAATTAATTTTTCTTACCTCTTTTATTATAGCTATGTGAGTTTGTTTTGCTGCATGATAAAATACACACAACAGCTGCAGCAGCTTCTCTTTGTGGTACTATTAAATTGCACGAGCTGTTACCATGGTGACCATGCATGTTGCCAAATCAACCAAGGCTGAAATCTTAAGGATTACAACTACAAGGTGTGATACCTCTGTGCAGTGGGGATGTCGTCAGCTTTAAAGATGTAGAACAGCGTGTTTTTGTGATACAGTTTGAACTGCAGCTTCTGAGCCGGCCCATTCTTCTCCTCTCTCAGGAAAAAGCCCAGCAGTGGCTGACTCTCCAATGCCGCAACATCCTGTGGGGAGAAATAAACACTCAGCGAAAGGCAGAAAGGCTTCACAGGGTTTAGAAAAGCTGGAAATTAAACAGTATGAATACCTCGCTGGCAGCATAGGTGTACAGGACTTTGTTCTTGATGACAAACCACAGCCTCTTCCACTGCTTCTTGTTGCCCTTTGACCTGTTTAAGTAGCCACTCATGGAGGAGTTCTCCGTGTTGGCAGAGACCTTGAAAAACAGCATGAGAAACATAAATCTCAGCGAGGACTAAGTTTAAAAACATTTATTAAAATAAAGTGCTCAGGAAATGTATTATCAGTATCCCTCACTTCTTTCAGTGCAGCTGGAATCTTCTTCTGCTTTCTAGTGAAGGAGAAAGCTCCGGATTTTATGGGAGAAACTGATGTTGAGGCACAGCGGTCACCTAAAAAGAAATCCAGTAATTAGATCAAGATGCTGTGGTATTACCATGAGTATATTATCTGTATCGTGTTAAGTTTTATGCAGTATATTGCAACTTTGTTTTTGTTAACATTTTACTTTCTCACTGCAGCACTCAGCCCCAAAGAGCATTAATCCCTTCTGATGATTTAAATCTTCAAATATGTATAACAAATACCAACTTTCATCTTTTGAAGGCTAAAAAGTTTCCTTAAACAGCTGGAAACTAGTTTTAATCAAGCAATACTCAAGCAATAGTCCGTTTGTTGTTAACTATTTTTGAAAAATTGCTGATGCTGACCAGACTATTCTTTTAAATTGGGTTTTGTGCTCCTGGAATAACTGAAATTCTGGTTTACTTACTGTTCTCCTGTAGCTTGGCAAAGCAGTGATCACAGACACGTGCTGGTTGGTTCTTCAAGTACTCCAGGTAGTACTTATTGGTGGAGCACGCCTGACACACCACCTGTCACATATACACAGGGGCAATGAGGAGTGAGTCGGGTAAATCATGTCATACGGGCATAGCGGTGGTTGTAGCCATACAGACCTTTCCACACGCGCGACAGTGATGCCTCCTCCAGGTGAGGGTGAACTCACAAGTGCAGATCATGCACATGGTGGCCCTCAGGTCCGGGATCCAGATGGGAGCCTTTGAGCCTAACGGGGCCCCACTGTCGACAACACCCTCGGCCTGATATTAGAGAGACGGAGGGTTAACATGGACGCACGCGGGGTGAAATAGTTCTCATAGCACTTTACATACACCCACATATTTATAGTTTTACCTCCTCCTGACTTCGACTTGATATGAAGGTTATTTTCTTCTTGGTGTAGTCATCTATGGCCTTGGCAATGGCCTCCAGCCACTCATCTCTCTCTGTAGCCGAGCTGCAAACACCAAATAATCAGAACCCTCAGCTACAGCAAACACGGCCAGTTCTTTAATATTTACAGGCCGTGGTGTGGAAAATGTAATGTGACTGTCAGGTGCCGGGAGGAAGCGCCGACCTGGCGGACAGGATGAAAGAGCGCTCGACGCTTTCGATGTTCAGCTCGTTCTGATAGGCCTCCTGGCTGGGCTTACTCACCTGGAAAAATGCAGCAGGAATCCATAAAAATAACACATCAGCGCCAGAGACTGCGTACCAGTGAAAACGTTCGAGAAATGTAGAAATGCTGCCACAGCACATCAATAATTCCCTTCAGTGTTTCGGTGTAGATAACCATTCATATTTAGAGGACTGAAGGTCAAACACAACAGTATGAAAATCAGCAATAGATGAGCAGAAGCTATGAATAAATAAATAAATAAATAAATAAATAAATAAATAAATATGGAAAAGAATATAATTTTTTTTTAAAAAAGAACAACATTTAGCACGATTATTAAGTAGGAAAAAAGAGACTTTCGGCTCCGAACAGAAACAAGAAAGTAAGAATAAGAACAATTCAGTGCACATCAAGTACAGGATAATATCAGTACACCGATAGAATCACAGTTAAAAGAGGAAAAAAGTGAAGGATTAAAAAAAAAAAAAACATCGATGGTGCAGTGATCTGTGTATGCAGCGTGTCTCCAACCTTCATCCCAGCCAGAGAGAGGACACTGTTGAGCTTATACTGGCCAGACTGGACTGGAGTGGTGTACATGAGCGCATCATTAAACTGGACAAACAGCGAAAACAAAAGTCGTCAGAAATGAAAGGAAACACAGGAGAAGACAAATGTAAAAGCATCACACAGGCTGGAGACTTTTCCAGTCCACTTCTCACTTACCAGAAAAAACATCCGTGGCTGCATGACTTTCCTGGACAGTTTCATCAGAGTTCCCTCCTTCAGAAACACCTGCAAAAAAAGGGGGAGGGAGTCGAGAGGTTGTAATGCCTGCAAGATTATGGTGATGTTAGATTAATACATTTTATTTTTAGGTTTTTGGACAAGTGGAGTCCATTTTTTTAATTCAGAGGAAACCAGCAGTTGTTTTCTTTCTTTTTTTAATAAATGCATCAAATATTGAATATTGCATATTTTGGTTCTGTGTCTCATTGTATTTGTTCAACACAGGAAAAGGAAGGTAATTTTAAAATCAGTAACACTGGTAATTTTGAGTCTTTTGACAGAATTCAAACCAGAATTCAAAGCTTCTGAAACTGTGGTTTTGGTGGGTTTTTGCAAAGGTGGAACACTTTTATGACTCACCCTGCCTGGCTGGACAATCTCATGGTGACCGTTGAGACTGTACTGAATCTGCATGAGCTTCTGAAAGTTATCCTGAAAAAAAAAAAAAAACAAAAACAAAACACCAGAGAATTGAGGACAAAGAGGAGACTAGGAGAGACAGGAGACAGGAGACATTACCATAAAACCTAATTCTTCAAATGAAACCGGTCTTACCCCCTGCTTCATTATGTCATTAGCATGGTTGGCCACTTCCTTCACTATGCTGAGGGCAGCTGCGTGGAAAGCAGAGATAAAAAGATTTGTGTTTGGCGTATGTTTTCATCCTGGCAGAGACCTAACAGTGAGCCTTGTCTTCTCTCTGACCTTGTGTGTCTTTATAATCTTCCGAGTCCTCTGGCAGGTTCTTCAGATAATCTGGGAAAAAGGCAAAGATTAGTAGTGAGCACATCCAGCCCAAGGTGGGTGCAGGTGCGGGTCAGAAACAAAATAAAAGAAAAGGAGTTGGTGCCAGAGCTCAGAAAGTTTTATCAATTATTACACAGCCTTTTTAACTAACAGGTTAACATCCATCTGAGCAAAGCACAGGTTATATATACAAACAAAAAATGCCAGCTCCATCTTTTCCAAGAAGAATTACATCAAGAGCAACTAGACTTGGTAGTAGGTCTTGGGAGTTTCCAGGTATTTTCCCTTGGTGAGGTGGTTATCAAGGCCATTGATGACACTTGGTTCATTGGCGCTCCTGGCCGTTGTAATGACAGACGTTAAGGAGTCGTTAAAGTCACCTGAGGCAAGGTGTAAATGTTTGTTCAATCTCCAGGGAAGCAGTAAATGGACAACTTTATAGGTGGGGGTGGGGGCATCGTAGACCTCCTCTGCTGAGGGATGGTTTCTCTCCCTTGACAAACTTCGCCTACTTCACTCCTCCTTCTAACCACCTGTACTCCCCGTTTAGAATATGTACATTGTGGTCATTGAAACAGTGTCTCTTGTCCTTAAGGAATAGGTGAACGGCTGAGTTGTGTCCTGAGCAGTTGTTCCTCCCGTGTTGAGCCATACGTTTCTTTAATGGTTGTTTAGTTTTGACCATACATATACCTACAAGGCCAAATACCTGTGTTTCCCCACCACTCAGTCAGAACTGAAGAAGCCTCTCAGATCAGAGGTGAAAAATCTTCATGACCTAAAACTAAGTCTAGTCGCCCTTGGCTAAATTCTCTTTGGAAAATTATGACCGGGATGACTGAGAATCTTCACACACAAATGGCCAGCTCCATCAATATTTAGGAGATCAGATGACAGAAAAAAACAGCTCTATCCATTTTCTGTCTAGAGAGAAAACACATAATGTCCTAAAGAAATGACTGTAGTCAGTAAAGGACAATCACTTCTTGTGATATATTTATTTCACTTTTAAAGTAGAGTGTATGCATTGAGCAAAGTATGCAGGATAGGAAATATCTGTTCTAGGAAGTGGAACCAGGGCAGACTTGAAAATAAATATTACAAAGTGTAATTTCCCCCTTTAAGAATATACAGAGGGTTTATGTGAATTTTTCATTTCCAGTGTGCAAACAGCCTCTCTGTTTCCCTCAAGTTAGTCTGAATAATGTAAACATGTACTGCAAAATTATGTTTAAAGTGTGCAACAGAGGTACTTCACCAGTTCCTGTTACTGTGACCATCCAGTGGGTGTCAGTGTGGTGCCAAAACCCAAATGAGGCAGAAAAAACAGAAAGACCCTGCCTCAGTCCAAGTTTCATTCACATGCCGCCAATAAACAGGCACCGTGATTCAATAAACCTTCGACCTGTGGCATCCAGAGGTCTGCAGAGGCAGAGCGGAGCAAAGAGCAAGAGAGAGAGTGTGTGTGTGTGTATGTGTGTGTGTGTGTGTGTGTGTGTTGGGGTGTTGGGGTGTTGGGGTGTTGGTACCTGTGAGCAGCAGCTGGTACTGAGGGATTCGCTGCACTGGTTTTAGCAGGTAATGCTTCAGAGCTAGGCTGGCACATCTCGGACTCATCTGAGACAAAGCAAACAAAAGTTGCTTTCACGCGCTGCTGCAAGCCCCACAAAAACACACACATGCACCCCGACTGAAGCTGCAAAACAAGTGCTTGGGATAACAGGAGCATTTCTAGATGGATACGACTAATGCAGGCGATTCTACAGAATTTGTTGTTTTCGTGAAGGTTTCAAGGACCCTGAGACATTATGTACCATAAATACATTGTGTAAAAGTTAATGCATAATCCTGTTTCCGACTCTACCTCAAACTCTCGAACAACAGCAGCAAATGCTGGGTTTTTCCTGCACTGCTCATCTAGCAGCGCCACATTGTTGTCGAATTGACGGATGTAGGTGGAGTACATCTTCAGGTAGGGACCCTTCTGGACGAAGATGTCCGACAGCCTCTGGTGATCGCTCCTGTAACCGGACAGATGTAAAAGGTTCAGTCAGCAAACCAGCTCATTTAAAAAAAAAAAAAAAAAAAACATTTTTATGAGCCTGACTGAGAGAAGCAATTAGTGGAAAAATGAGGAGGCAAATTAAGTAATGAAACCCAGGTGGAGATCATCTTCAGGAGCCAAATGAGTCCAAACACCAGTAGCATATTG